>BHFV01000985.1:0-11974 GCA_003568905.1 Trebouxiophyceae sp. KSI-1
CGGAGGGGCTGCAGGGCGGGCGGGGGGCGCCGGGAGCACCTGGCTGCCGGGGCCGGGCGGCGGCGCCGCTGCGGCGTCTCGGCCTCGTCCGCCGGAGCGGCGCGAACCCCGCCGGCCGCCTCGCCCGCCTGGAAGTCGGCGACGACCGGGCGCGACAGCTGCTCCGGCTCCGCGCTGCCGCCGCCGGCGCCGTCGGGCAGCCACTGCAGCGCCGAGCGGCTGGAGGTGGCCGAGGCGCAGCCGGCCGGCGGGGGGTCACGGGCGCAGCGCGGTTCGGCGGCGCCGGCGGGCGGGGGGCCCAGGTGCAGCAGCTCGGCCGTCTCGCTCAGGAAGGCGTCCGAGCCGGCCAGCAGCTGCGCCTCCAGGCAGGGCGGCGCCGCGGCGCCGCCGCCGGCTGCCAGCTCCCCCAGCGGCGGCAGGTCACACTCGGGCCTGCAGCGCTCACAGTTCGCTTCCCGGCGCAAGCATTACCTTGGTCCGGTATTGAGGGTATGATCTCAGCCGCGGCTGCTGGGCCATGTGCCAGGCCCAGCAGCCGGGCACCCCTAGCGTTTCTTGGCTCGTCAGTCCAAAGGCCAGCGGGGGGCACGCAGGGCACGAGGTGCTGGGCGCGGGTGAGTGCAGCTGTGCAGGCGTGCTGCAGGCAAGCAAGCCAGCAGTCGAGTGACCGAGGCAAGCCAAAGGTTGCGGTGCAGACGCAGCAGGGCGACGGGTGCGGCCCCATCACTCACCAGGTGTCCCAATCAAAGGCGGAGGCCAGGTCGTCGGCATCGCCAGCAAAGCAGCCGTCGGCCCTGCAGGCCACGCCCACGCTCGGACGCAAGGGTGGCCGGCACAGGCGCGGGCGCAAGCGCGGGCAGGCACTCACCGAGCCGGCTGCCCGTGGCTCGCTCAGCCAGAGGCAGGGACAGTGCAGCGGGCGGGGGGTGGGGGATCCTGCAAGCACCAAAGGGTGCACGCTTCCCGGCGCAAGCATTACCTTGATCCGGTATTGAGGGTATATCTCAGCCTGGCGCAAAGCGCGCCAAGCACCCCTAGCGTGCAGGTCTTCGGTCAGCTTTTTGCCTTCAAAGGGGGGGGGGGGGGATGCCACGACGGAACGAGAGTCGGCCGCTGTTCCGTACATGTGAGAGCAAGAGCAAGCGGCTGATCGCGCCAAGCAATCGTATTGTACAGATATTGCCGCGCGGGAAGGGGGGTGTGCGATCTGTTCCGGGTGCCGGCCGCAATCGACACGTCAGAACAGGGCGAGCGTCACGCGTGGGCGCCGCAGGCGGAAGCGCAAACCTCGACACCGTACTTCCAGGCGACCTGTCCGCCTCCTCGGGCCACGCGCCGCTGGATGGGGGATGTAGGTCAAGCCCAGCCATCGCAAAGTGTGCTAGCATCGCCGGCAGCCGCGCCGGGAGCGGCTCCAACGGATGGGATCACGCTCGGGTCGGGCGGCTGTGTGAGCTGGCGGCGTGGTCACGACGGGCGAGCGGATAAGGATGGATCGGCAGTGCAAGCCGCTGCTGCTTGGCCGGGTTGGGGCGACAGGCTCCTCCAGTTCCCCACAAGCCACTCTCACTGAGCAAGGCGAGGGAAGCGGGAAATGGGAAAGATAAAAGCTCATTACTATTTACCCATATCGCCAGCCTGCAATGGGGCGCGATTGACCGACAAAACTTGACTGGTCAACAGCTACCCTAGCTGGCTGTACGTGTCGGCGCGGATGGCCCCCTGTCCACCTCCAACATGCACGCCATCAACAGCCTCCAGCCCGGCCGCCGTCACGTGAAAGCCGACGGCCGCCGGCGGGACGTGCGGCGACTTGACCACCCGCGCGACGCGACAGCCCGAGCCCGGCTCCAGCACCAGGCGCGTGCCGACCGCGTGCGCCCACAGCGTGCCCAGCGCCGCGCCGAGCGCCGGCTCCTCGCCGCCGGCGCCGCCCGCCGCCCGCCGCTCGCCCGTGAAGGCCACCTCTCCCGACGCGCCGCCAGACGTCACCTGGTTGGTCACGACCACGGGGATCCCGCACGTCTGCGCCACACGCTTGAGCAGCGCCGCCTGCTGGCCTGCAGCGGCAGTCACCATCAGCACAGCCCGATGCGGCTGGGCAGCGGCCGCAGGGGAAGGCGCACCCACCTAGCAGTGCCTGGCGCTCGGGCATCGAGCCGTCGCCCGCGCGGGCGTGGGTGGCCATGCCGTCGACGATGACCAGGCGGCAGCTCCTCTCCAACACAGCTTGAGCCAGACCCTGCCCGGCGGCGGCCAGCGTCAGTCGGCAGCCATCCGCCTTTCCGCGCAGGCAGCAGGCGGCAGCTCGCCTGCAGCCGGGCGCCCAGCTCCTGCGGGGTGTTGGCCTGCACCACCAGCACGCGGTCGGCCAGCGCCTGCTGCGCCTGCTGCGAGCCCAGCTGCGCCGGCCAGCGGGCGGCCGCGATCTGCAGCAGGCGCTCGGCCGAGAAGCTGCGCTCTGTGTCCACAAACAGCACGCGTGCGTCGCCGGCCGGCTCGCTGCCCAGCGCCGGCAGCAGAGCAGAGACGGCGAGCGTGAGGCACAGCTGGCTCTTGCCGACGCCGGCGGGGCCGACCACCTCACTCAGGTGGCCCCTGGCAAAGCCGCCGCCCAGCAGCGCGTCCAGTGCCTGCGCCCCGTCGAGCGTTGGGCTCTGGGGGGAAGTGCAGACCCTGCGGCTGGCAGAGCAGAGCAGGAGCCCTCACTAATAGGTGCGTGGACAGAGGGCTACCGCCGACGGCAGCGCGCTGGTGCAGTTGCAGCGCCTGCAGGCAGACCCGGCTCTGAGCGGCTATCCGCGCTGGGGTCACAAAGCGGGAGAGCTGAGCTCAAGGCTCGCCGTGGCGGGTGCGGGCATGCACTTGCGGGCGAGGGCACTGCGTAAGCTTTCGACGGCTGCAGCGGGGGCGTCAAGCTGCTCGACGAGCACGAGGGGGTGCGCTTCTAGCACGTCACGAGCGCTGGTGAAGCCGTTGCGAAGCAGGCTTTGGAGCAGCGCCCCCTCAAGATCCAGGCGCTGAAGCGCATGCGTCTGCGCTCCGCCAGATTCCAGGCTCAGCGGACCGTTAACACGCGGGGAGTGTACTGAAGCTGGAGGAGGCAGTCACCATTACGGTGCTGTTTAGCGCCACAACCAAAACTAGTTGGCGTGATGTTCCGAGACCGGGTGCGCGGTCCACGTCCCCGCTGGGACCAGGATCGGATCGATGCACATCACAGATGTTTGTTTTGGTTACGTTTATTGTTGTTGGACCAAGTTCTGGGCTTGGCAAGGTCAGAGCAGGAGCCCAGCAAAACTGCAGTCCCAAGCCGCCACTGCGGGCGGCTTCCGCCTGCTTTCAACTCACGCTGACTTCAACTTGCCCTGCCAAAACCCGACACAAACAAAAACACTGCGCAGTGGTACAAGACAGCGCCCCTCCAGCGCATATGGCCGCCTCAGATGGCCGCGCGCGCGGGCTGCTTGCGCTTGCGGCGGTTGGGCCCCTCGCGGCGCGGCGGCGACTCACGCGCTGCCGCCTCCGCCGCCGCCGGCCCCGCCTCGGACGACGGCTCGGCCTTGGGGCCTGCACGATGCAGCCATCCGGCTCAGCCACGCCCCAGCAGGCCAGCAGGCGGGCAGCGCGCCGAGGCGGGACGCGCCGTGCGAACCGTCGCTGCTGCTGACGCGGCGGCCGCCAGGGGGCGCGCCGGCGGCCGCCTGCGGCGAGCTCTGCGAGGCCGCGTCCTCCTGCGGGCGCGCGCTGGCCGCCTGCGACGACCCGGGCGAGGGGTCGCCCGCCCGCTCCGCGCGGCGGCCCAGCATCGCGCGCTGCCGCTTGGTCAGCGGCTTGCCCTGCGCGTGCCGCGCTGCTCGCTGAGCGGGCGGGCGCTCGGGCACAGGGAGGAGCCGGCTGGGGCACGCGCGCACCTCGGGCGTCGGCGGCGGCTCGGCGGCTGTCCGCTTGGCGGCCTTGCGCGGCGGCGTGCGCGCCTCCGCCGGCGGCGCCGGCCGCGCGACGCTCGCGCGCTCGGCGGCCGGCGGCTGCGGCGCGACGCCCGCGTCCGAGAGCTTGTCGCCGCCGCGGCCGCCGAGCAGCGCGAGCGTGGACGCGCGGTCCCGCGGCAGCGGCAGCGCCACCGAGCCGCGCTCGCCCAGGCTGCCGCCTCGCCCCGCCTGCTCCACGGACGCGCCGCCGGCGGCGGCCGCCTGCGCGACCGAGGGCGCTGCCTCCGGCGGCGGCCGCGGGGCGGGCGTGCCGCTGAGGGCCGGCGCGTCGGGCGCGGCCGCCGCGGCCGGGCGGCCGGCCGCCACCTGCGAGGCCTGGTCCGCCGGCGGCGCCCGCGGCGCGAGCGGGCCGGGCGCGTCCGCCGTCGCGCGGCTGCCGGCCGTGGCCGCCGAGTGCAGACGGTGCGGCTCGGGCGGCGCGTCGGGCGCGGGCGCCTGCGGGCCGCGCCTCCCGTCAGGCGCCTGGGCCTTCCCGGGCAGGGCCTGCTGCGCGCCGCGCGGGGCAGGCCGCACCAGCGCCGCGCTCGTGCCGGCGGGGCTGGCGCTGGGCGGGGGCGCGGGCGCTCCGCCGGCGCGAGCGGCCGCCACCGCGTGCGCCAGCAGCTCCCAGCTCGGCTGCTCCGCGGGCGCGACCGGCGCCGGCGGCTCCTGCTGGCGGCCCGGCCGCTTGCCGGCGGCGCGGCGGCGCGCCGGGGGCGAGGCCGCCGCCCAGGGCACGCTCGGGCCCGGCTGCTGCGGCGTGTGCGGGCCGGGCGGGGGGCCGCCGTCCGCGGCCGTCTCCTCGCCCGAGCTGCCGGCCGCCTCCTCGCGCCCGCCCTCCTCCTCCTCCGAGTCGGCCGAGTCGGCCGCCTCGCTGTAGCGCCGCACGCCGCGGCCGGCGGTGCGCGCGGAGCGGCGCGACGGCGCGGCGCCCTCCTGCGGGCCGCGCGCCTCTGCGTGAAGGGAAGCGCGGGGGCAGGGGCCGGGCGCGGGCGGACGGGCGGGCAGGGAGGAGGCGCACAACCGGCACCGCGGCCGCCTCGTCGTCGCTCGCCTCGCTGTCGCTGTCGTCGCTGCTGTCGGCCGCGCGGCGGCGGCGGCGGAACAGCGCGCGCGGGCGCCCGGGCGGGCGGCGCGGCGTGCGCGCGGCCGGCGGCGGAAAGTCGGGCGGGCGGGTGACGAGCGGCGCGGCCTCGCCCGGCTGGCGGCGGCCAAAGTTGGCGTACAGCGGGTTGGCGCTCGTCGGCTTGGGCTGCGCGCGCTCGGCGCGCGCGAGCAGGTCGGCGACCGCGCACACGCCGGCCGGCTCGGGCGACGCGTCAAAGCCGGCCCCAAAGTGCGCCGCGCAGGCCGCCAGGTCGCCGGACGCGAGCAGCTCCGCCGCGGGCCGCCGCCGCCTGCGTGCGCGCGGCTCGCTCGCCGCTGCACCCCCAGCGGTGGGCCTGGGGGCGGGGCCGGGCGGGGAGGGCGCACGTCTCGCTGGCCAGCGCCTCGACCAGCGGCCGCTGGCCCAGGCGGCGCAGGCCGTCCAGCTCGGCCGCGTACTCGGCCAGCGGGAAGTTGGTCGTCAGCCGGCCGCCGTCGCGCGCGCCCTTGTTGATGGCGGCGCGGTCGTACGCGCGCGCGGCCTCCGCCTCGGTCGGGAAGAAGCCGAGGTGCACCTGGCGGCCGCCGACGTTGATCTGCGCGTGCCACTTGCGCGTCTGCTTGAGCAGCGACACGCCCCGGAAGTGGCTCGTCTGCGCGCCGCTCTTGCGCGCCCAGCTGCGCAGCATCGCCACCAGCTCGCCCTGCTGCATGCCTGCAGGAGAGCGGTGCCGGGCTCGCTCCCGCGTGGCTGGGGGGGCCGTCCGCCGATGCCTCCCTTCCTCGCAGAAGGCGCGAGACGCGCCCTGCAGGTCCTCGATCTCGCCCTCGTAGTTGGCCAGCGGGAAGTTGGTCTTGGCGCCCCGCCCGGCCTTGTTGATGGCCGCGCGGTCGAACGCGACCGCCGCCTCCGCCTCCGTGTCGTGGTCGCCCAGGCTGGTCGTCTTGCCGCCGGCCGAGATCTGGTCGAGCCGCGGCAGGGGGCGGGGGTCAGCCGCACGCCCGGCCCCCACCGGCCCCTGCCGCCTGGCGGGGGAGGGAGGGGGCGCGCCTGCGCACGCCACTTCATCGTCGGCTTGAAGAGCGTGACGCCCTTGAAGGCGGACGACTTCTTGCGGCCGCCCTCGACCGCGTCGGCAGGAGCAGCTGCTGCTGCGAGCGGCGCGGCCGCAGACTCACCACCCGCTGCCGGCTGCTCGCCTGCAGCCCCGGCGTTGTACTGCGTGAGCCTGGTGCTGCTCCAGTCCTGGGAAGGTCTTGGCGAAGCCCAACACTCGAGCACGTCGGCTACTCTCCCAAGGGCCGGGCCGCAGCGGCCATTACGCCTGCCTACGTCGCCGGTCAAACGGGCTTCGCAGCGAAGCACCCGTGCGTGCACGCCACGGCAAGCGGGACCCGCTGCTGCTGCCGGCCCGCCCATGCAGCTGGGGCGGCGCATGCATGCAGCGTCATCTTATTCTATGGGCTCTCCAACCACGGCGCGGGCTGAACCTTCGCATGAGAGGGTCGCTCGTCTCGAAGGAAAGGCGCACCTGGCACTGTGGTGGCGGACGGCGCCGCCGCGTCGGTGGCCCCGTAGTCGAGATCCGGAGGAGCTGGCCGGGCCTCCGTCGTCATGATCGCCGCTCCCTGTAACGATGTGATGCTCTACCGCCGGTGAATCACCGTCGTCCCTCGTTCCTGTGCTCGACAGCACCTCCCGAGGTTTTGCGGGATGCCGCTCGCGCCCGGAGCACTCCAAGCGGCCCACAGCGCTTCGACGCTCGCTTATCGCCTGTGTGAGCGGGCGCAGCGCACTCGCGAGGGCACGGTTTGTCCGGAGTTGCCGGTGACTCCGCCCGCACCCAACCAGGGCTTCACCAATTCTCCCATTCTCCCATTCTCCCATCACCCGAATCGGCACGCTCCGACGGCACCATGAGGCAGGTGCGGAATTCCTCTCCGCAACATTGTGAAGATGTGGGTCCCGGCGACCAGACGTCCGCATCTTGCGATCTTGTTTGCTCGGCATGCACCCCTCCAGCATCCTCACGGTTGATGTGTGCAGGTGATGGCGCTCATCGTCTTGGCGCTGCTTGCCGCGCTCGCCAGCTGGGCCGACCGCGCTGCCGCGCAGGTGGTGACAGGCAGCCTGTCGGTGACAGCCAATGTGACATGCAAAGGTGGACCACGAGCCTGCTCCTCAAGACGCCTGCTCTGCAGCTCGCCCCCGGTGCCACCCCTGTCGTCTGGCTGTCGCAGGCTCGGGGACGCAGTGCTTCTGCCATCCGACGGGCCACAGCCCGCGGACGACGTACCAGCTGCAGCTGGCGCTCACGCTGCCGCCGCGCAGCCAGGGCGACGGCCCCTTCCCGACCATTCTGTTTTTTCACGGCTTTGGTGGCCATTATATTGTACGCCCGGCCCCACCCCAGCCTGGCCTGCCCCTGCAGCCGCCGGCGCCTGCTCATGCACCGCGCCCTGCTCCTGCAGCTGAGCAGCGACGACTACACGTTGTACGCCGAGGCGGCGGCGGCGGCCGGCTTTGCGCTGCTGCAGTACGACGTCGTGGCCGGCGGCGGCTGGCTGGGCATCGCGCCCGACCCGGTCGAGCTGCAGTTCCTGCCGCCGCTGCTGGCCTGGCTGGCGCGCACCGCGGCCGCCCCGGGCACGCCGGCGGCCGGCCGCCTGGACCTCGGCTGCCTGGCGGTCGCCGGCCACAGCCGCGGCGGCAAGCTGGCGGCGCTGCACTTTGCCGCGCACCCGCACACCTTTTTCGCCGCCTTCCTGCTGGACCCGGTCGAGTGCACGTGCATGGCGCCCTGCGCCTCCAACTGCTTCCCCTCCGCGGCCGCCGCGCTGGCCGCCGCGCGCCGCCCACTCGCCGCCGTGGGCGCCTCCGTGCGCGGCTGCTGCAACCCGGGCGGCGGCGCCGCCTGCGGGGCCGCCTGCGCGGCCGCCTGCTACTGGGCGGCCGGCAACGCGACCTGCACGGGGCACACCTACCAGGCCCGCCCCCGGGCCCCCCACCCCCGCTGCCGCACCTGCCGGCGTCCGGAGCGAGGCGGCGCGCCTCACCCGCCCCCGCCGCCGCGCCGCAGGACTTTGTGGCGGCGGGCGGCGCTGGCGGGCAGGCGCTGCTGCAGACGGCCGGGCACATGCAGTTTGCGGCGCTGCCGCCCGCGAAGCAGTTCCTCGCGGACGCCGCGTGCGGCGCGGACGACGGCGCCACCAGCCAGGCGGGCGCCCCGCCCGGCCGCGGGCGGGCGCCGCGCGCGCAGCCGGGGCTGACGGCGGGGGCCGGGCGCCGCAGGGCGTGTGCGCGGAGGCGGCCGGCCACATGCTGGACTGGTTCCGCGCTGGTTCAGCTGCCGGCCGCCCGGCAGGCGACGGAGTAGGAGGGTCCACACGGCCCCCGCCCCGGTGACTGCCGCCGCTCCCTCTGCGGGCTGGGCCCCCCGCGACGGCGGCGGCACGCCCCCGCAGGCCTCTGGTCTTGCCCCGGCGTTCTGCTGCACCCCTGAGGCAGACTCGGCTGCGGCGTCCATTTCTGGCGGCGGGGCAGGGCAGCCTGCTTTTTGGCGCACCGCAGCGGCCTGCCTGGCTCGCTCGTGCTTGCGCCGCTGGGCTTGGCCTGCACGTCTGCCGCTCCGCCTTTTAGATCATTTCCCTGCTCAGGCCACAGTACCGCGATATGGTCAGCACTCTCCACCGGCGTCCCGTCACTGCGTTGCTCGCCTGCTCTCACCGCTCCCACCTCATGCAGGCCAGCACACCTCTCTTTCTTCATGAAGGACAACACACCTTTCCTGGCTCGTGCCAGTGTTTTTTGCAGTTTGCAGCGTCAACCTGGCAAAACCTGGCAAAACACTTCATGTAAATTTCGTGCCCCCCCGGCAAAATCCGGCCCCGGCAGTCCGGCACCATGACGAAGTCCAAGACACAGGAGACGTCCGCGGAGGCGGAGGCAGGCCCAAGCGGCCGGCCGGTGCGCGTGTACGCCGACGGGTAGGCAGCTGCGCGCCGAGGCGCGCCCGATTCCGGGCGCCCCGCCTGCCTGCAGTCGCAGTCGATCCTTTTGCTGGCGTGTTGAGCCGTCCTCCAACGGCATCTCGGCAGCGGCACGCCTGCCGGGGCCCGCTGAGCCTTCCGGCAAAGCGAAACGGGCCGGCATGCCGGCTCCTCGACTGACCGCGGGGCGCCTGCGCGCGCTGCAGGGTGTTCGACATGTTCCACAGCGGCCACGCGCGCGCGCTGGAGCAGGCCAAAAAGCTGTGAGCCCCGCACACCGCCCGGAAACCTGTGCACTGTTGCGCCCTGCCCCCGTCCGGCACGGTGCCGGGCTGCCCTGCGGCGCACGGGTGTTCGCCGGGCTTGCGTACTGGAGGCCGCAGCCGCACTGACGCCCGGCCCTGCCGCCTGGACGGCAGGTTCCCCAACACCCACCTGATTGTCGGCTGCTGCAACGACGAGCTCACGCACAAGTTCAAGGGCAAGACGGTGATGACGGAGGACGAGCGCTACGAGGCGCTGCGGCACTGCAGGCGAGTGTGCTCGCCCCATGCATGCCTGACTCGAGGAGCGACAGCAGCTGCCTGAGCCGAGCCGAGCCGCAGGTGGGTGGACGAGATCGTGATGGACGCGCCGTGGGTGATCACGCCCGAGTTCATGGAGGAGCACCGCATCGACTACGTCGCGCACGACGCGCTGCCGTACAGCGACGCCTCCGGGCAGGCGGACGACGTGTATGAGTTCGTCAAAAAGGCGGGCAAGTTCAGGGAGACGCAGCGCACGGAGGGCATCTCCACCTCGGACATTATCCTCCGCATCGTGCGCAACTACAACGACTTTGTGCTGCGCAACCTCAGCCGCGGCTACTCGCGCAAGGAGCTGGGCCTCAGCCTCGTGCGGGCACGCCCCCCCCTGCCCTGGCCCCATCGGACGCCCGAGGCTGAGCCCCCCACCCCTGAGACTGACTCGGTGCCGTGTGGTCCGCAGGAGAAGCAGATCCGCGCGCGGCAGAGCATCACGCAGCTCAGCGACCGCATGCGCACGCAGCGGCTGCAGGTGACCGACCGCGTGCGGAAGCAGGGCGCGGCGCTCATCCCCAAGGTGCGCCTGCTCCCCCCTTGGGGCGGGCCACGCCGGGCAGAGGCGTCGCTGGTGACCTGGGGGCAGGGGGGGGCCTGACGGACGGCTGCCGACGCGCAGGAGATGGAGGCCGGCCTGCGGGAGCTGGTGGCCGGCGTCGAGCAGACGGTGGAGCGCATCCTCAGCGGGGAGCTCGGCTTTGAGATGACCAAGAACGCGGACAAGTGGGCCCCCTCCGCCTGCCCCGCCCCCTGCCCAAATCGGCTCAGCAGGCTGAGCCCCGCCCCGCCCTCGCTGCCGCCAGGTTTGTGTCCGACTTCATCCGCGGCTGCGAGGACAGCTACATCCGCTTCGAGCAGGCCGTGCGCCAGCGGCTGCGCCTGCCCGCGCGCCCGGCCGCGCCGCGCAAGGCCAAGACGCGCTCGGTGCTGCAGCAGCTGCTGAGCGTGCAGGCGCGCGCGCTCAAGCGGCGGCCGACGCGCACGCGCAAGCTCGCGCGGGCGTAGCCGCCGCCGCCGCGGGGAAGGGGTGGTGTGCGTTTGTGTGGCCGAGTGTTCGCGAGCGTGTGTGAGAGCTTTGACTGCAGAGAGAGGAAGGACGCTGCCGCGGAGGCGGCGCTTTTGTGAGCAGCAGCGTACAGGGCACTCGCGCCCGGCGAGTGCGAGAGTGCCCAGTCGTTCCGCCGCCCGGCGGCTATGGGAGGCCCCGCGAGGGCGGCCCCTGCCCGTTTCAACTGGACCCACTACTGCACGGCCAGCGGCATGCCGACCGCCAGCGGCGCCTCGCCCGCGGCCTCCACCTCCAGCAGCAGGCCGAAGCTGATGCGGCCGCGCGCGCGGCGGAAGCCCGCCAGCGTCAGCAGCGGCTCGGGCCCCCGCCGCAGCCCATCCGCGGGGTCCGCGCACACGATCTCGCACCGCGCGCAGCCGCCCGCCGCGCGCAGCCGGGCGCCGCCGCGCGCGGCCAGCGCCCGCCAGCCGTCCTCCGCAAAGGGCGGCAGCCCGCCGGCGACCAGCAGGTTGGGGCGAAAGCGCTCGGGCGCGGCGGCCGCGGCGGGGGCGCCCCGCGCGCGCAGCCGGCTGGCCAGGTCGTCCAGGCTCGCCTGGGCCACCAGCAGCAGGCCGCCCTCGTTGGCAAAGCCTGGGCACGGGCGGCCGGGCGCGGCGGTCAGCCTGGCCGCAGCCTGCTTCGGGTGGGGGTGCCGGCGGCTGGCGGGGGGCAGAGCCGTGCCCGGGGCGGCTGCTGGCGGCGCGTCGCCCCCGCCCGCGCCGCGCGGCGGCCCCGGCCGCTGCCTGACCAGGCTGCACGGCCGGCCCAGCGCCTGCGACAGCCAGGCGGAGGCGGCGGCCGGGCTGCCCGGGGCGCCGGCCTCCGCCACGCCGCACACGCCGCGTGCGCAGACGCTGATGCGGCACGCCTGCTGCCCGGCGGGCTTGCCGCCCTCCCCGGCCGCCGGCGCCGGCGCGCGCGCGGCCAGCGGCACGGTCAGCGGCGCGGGCATGCCGGGCGCCGTCACCGTCATCAGCCCTGCGGACGAGACCGGCGGGGCTCGAGGGCAGCCGCGCGAGCTGAGCGGGGGGGGGGGGGGCAGCGGGGCCGGCCGGCGGCCGCCGACCCGCGGCGACGTCCAGGCGCGGCTGCAGCGTGGCCAGGCGCGGGCAGGCGCGCAGGCCGAGCAGGCCGCCGTTTGGCGCGACCACCGCCCACTCGCGGTCGAGCAGCAGCCCGGCCGGGCCGAGCGGCCAGGCGGCGACCGCGCAGCCGCGCGCCGACTTGATGGGGTACACCCACAGGCCGGCCAGCACGGGCTCGCCCCGCGCGGCCGGGGGGGCGGGCGGCGGCGGCGG
>BHFV01000986.1:0-11957 GCA_003568905.1 Trebouxiophyceae sp. KSI-1
GCCGGCGCGCAGCAGCAGGCTGCGGGCCGCGCGCTCCCTGAGCAGGCGGGAGAGCGCTGTGACGGCCGCCAGCACGGATCGCGACGGATGCGAGGGCCGCCTGCGCTGCCGCAGCGCGAGCGTCAGCCGCGCGCCCTGGCGGCTCCGTTCGAACGCGCTGGCAGCTACCCGGCAGTCGCCTGGCAGCTGCGAGACGCGAATGGCAGCTGCGAGTGCGAGCGCCGGCCTGCAGCGCTGAGCGATGGGAAAGCAAGGGTGGGCGCGCTGCCGCACTTGGAGCTGCAGCTGGCAGTCTGCAGTCTGGGCTGGCGTTGCGCATCGCGGTTCAGAGGCGCTGCGGCGCTGCTGCGTGGGCCGGGGGAGGCGCCGCGCCTGAGCTGCGAGCAGAGCCAGTCGACGAAGGCCGCCAGCACCGGGTCTGCTGCCGCGTCGGGCGCGCTGCCGTTGGCCGCGGGCGCCTTGCTGGAAGACGCGGCAGGCGCGGCTGCCGGCGGCGAGGCGCGCGGCGGCCGCACGCCCAACGCGGCCGTCAGCAGCCGGCAGGCCTTCTCCTGGGTGAACCAGTCGGTGCGCTGCAGCAGCCTGCAGGCACGGCTCGAGCGGCTCAAATTGCTGTCCCAAGCGGAGCTGGCGGGCTGGCCGGCGGCATGGACGGCGGTCAGGCGCACCTGAGGAAGATGTTGCAGGGGTCGGTGCGTTTGTCCTCCTGCGCGCTCGTCCCCACCAACAGCTTCGCCCTCGACGGGTCCTCTGCGGCGCACAGCGCCTGTCAGACCACGGCAGCTGCGGGTGTTGGCAGGCGTGCTTGGGTTCGCGCCAGACAGTGCGCGCCTGTCAGCATGTCGTCCAGCAGCGCGAGCACGTACTGCACCGTGTCCTCCTTTGTAACATTGCGCAGCACCGAGAGCAGCGCCTCAACGTACGCTGGGCCAGCCTGCACAGAGACGGCCAGGAGGCGCTCAGCCGGTCCTGAGACAGTCAGGCCTACAGCTCAGCCTGACGATCTGCGTCCTCACTGTTCCATACCGGCAGCTGGCGCGCTAGCAAGCACAAGGATGGAGATGGCAACCCTAGTGCCCATGCGCGCTGCGTTGGGCAGCGACACCGGTCGGATGGGGCGGATGGGGCGTGCCTCGTTCAGCAACTGCGCCTGCGTCTCCCGATTCGCCTTGTCGTAGCGGCGGATCAGCTGCAGGTCGCGGTCGGAGATGAGCCGTGCGGTCAGGTAGGTCTCCCACGGCACCTCGCGCCGCAGGACGGCAGGCGTGGAAGCCTCCGAAGGGTCCTCCGCAAAGTTGCGGAACGCCATCTGTGCGGCGTCCCTGTGCCACAAGCTTTAGGTCGGGATGTTGGGCCTATGCCGCAGCCATGTCTTCAGGCCTGCGAACTTCTCTTGCAGGCTGATGTCTTCGGATGCTTCTCCTCCTCGTGCTGCTGGCGTTTGATTTGGTGATTGATGTGAAGTGGCATGTGTTGCTGCTTGGGGCCTCCTTAGCAGCCTGCAACCCCACCACTGCCGAACGGCTCACCAAACAATCCAGGGATCGTGGTGAATCGATTCTGCAGGGTTCAGACAGTGCTAGACAGCAACTGGCTGGTCCGGCATCGGCGATCGGGATTGCATTTGCCATCAGAAAGCGCGACTGGAAGACCCAGGGATGCGCGGCAGCGGCGGCTAGACGCAGGTGTTGCCGATGCGGCACCGTCGCAGCCGCTCGCTGTCCGAGCAGACAGGCCAGATCGGCAAGCTGCCGCCAGAAAAGTGCGCGCCCTGGCAGGAAGCGTGATGGCGGCCTTCCCAAGCTCGGCGTGGCGTCTGAAGCGACTCACCCGTGTCGCTGCAGGCAGCAGCACCGCGGCCTGCCGGTGAGGGCCGCCTGCCTGGTCCTGCTGGCCGCCCGGCTGCTGTCGGCCGCCTTCAACATCGTGCACGACTGCGATGAGGTGTACAACTACTGGGAGCCGCTGCACTACCTGCTGTACGGTTACGGCATGCAGACGTGGGAGTACAGGCACTGCCTCCCGCCCTCGCCCTCACAGACAACTCCCGCACACTCGGCAGGAGCGAGCGCCCCGGCTGAGCAGCTCGGCCGCCCCCCCTGCAGCTCCGAGTTTGCGCTGCGCAGCTACCTGTACCTGCTGCTGCACTCGCCAGTGGCCGCGCTGGGCGCGCTGGTGGCGGGCGCCGGCCCAGGTGCGGCCCCCAGCGCCCCTGCAAGCCGGCGAGCTGCCTGCATGACAGCACCGCGGAGGATTCCATGCTCGCCCTTTCCTGCTCGCAGGAAAGCGCTTTGTCTTCTACGGCACCAAAGCCTTCCTGGGCGCCGCGTCCGCCTGTGCCGAGGCGGCTCTTTACAGGCACTGCTCCCCAGCCCACCTGCTCTCCGGCGGCTCAGCCCCCGTGGCCCGCAGTGCGCGGCCTGCGACAGGCGGCTCGCGCAGCCCTCACCCACTGCCCCGACTCAAGCACGGCAGCAAGCATTTGCCCATTCTTTGGCAGATTAATTTCCCCAAAATTGACACGTTTGCGTCGCTTGCACGCAGGGCCACGCTGCGCCACGCGGGGCCGGCGACGGCCCACCTACTGCTCGCGCTCCTGGCCTCCTCCTGCGGCCTCTTCGCGGCCGCCACCAGCCTGCTGCCCTCCAGCTTTGCCATGGTGTGCGTCACGCTCGCGGCCGCCGGCGTGCTGCAGGCGCGGCCGCCGCAGGTGGTGGCTCCCGCGGTCGCCTGCGTGGTGCTCGGCTGGCCGGTCGCAGGCGCGCCCCGTCCCCCCTGCCGAGGGCGTACGAGGCCTGCCGCGCCCTGGGGCCTTGCTAGCCCTGCGCGCTTGCTCCCTCTGTCCAGTGCAGGGACCCCACGCGCCTGCGTTGCGCTGGGGCCTTGCCAGCCCGGCCGAACTGCTTCTGCTTCGGCGTGCAAGCCCAGGGCGGCTGCCCCCTGCCCCTGCCTGATGGGCAGACCCTGTCCTCCAGTCAGACTGCGCTGCTCCACTGGCTCCCGCCTCCTGCTCGTTCTCATGTCTGCGGCGGCGGCGAAAAACAGCAGCGCCCGCAGCTGCACGGTAGCAGGGGCCGACCGGCCGTCTCGAGCTGCTGTCTGCACGTGAAAAAAATGGGAGGCACCTGATGTCAGAGGCCACACCCACCGCAGGCGTGGCGCTGCTGCCGTACGCCCTGTATGTGCTCTTCGCCCGCGGCTTCCTGCGTTCGCTCGCGACCGCGGCCGCTGCCGCCGCCGCCACGCTCGGCCCGCTCGTGCTCGCGGACCGCCTCTTCTACGGCCGCTGGACGGTGCGCCCCCCCGCTGACAGGCTGTCTTGCCGCCGCCAGGCTGTCCCCATAGCCGCCAGGCTGGCAGAGAGCCGCTCTTTCGCACGGCCGGGAGCCGGCGGCGGCAGACGCACGCCCTCGACCCCTCTCGGTCCTGCGTAGAACCGAACCCTAGATGGTAACCCTAACGCCCGCAGGTCTCGCTGTGGAATTTCGTCCGTTACAACGTCGTCGGCGGCGGCGACTCGGCGCTGTACGGCACCGAGCCGGCCGACTTCTACCTGCGCAACGGGCTGCTGAATCTGAACCTGGCGCTGCCGCTCGCGCTCGCAGCGCCGCCGCTGCTGCTGCTGCGAGCAGCACGCCGCACGGGTGCCTGTCCTTGGAATCCCTCCCCTTTCCGCGGCCGCGGCAAGCTTGGTTGCCTTCGACAGCAGCAGTTGCCGGCGTGCCACCACGCGCAGCCACCACAATCAAGTTCCTGCTCTGCCTGCGCATGTGGGCACTGCCAGTGTGTGTTCCCTGTCTTGCTGGATGCTGCCCGTGGGCCTTCCCTGAGCCTGCGCCCCAGCGCCGCTCCAGGCGGGGAACCGGCCCTGAGGCCAGCGGGTGTGCCGCGGCAGGCACCGGCTGCGACTGGCGGCTGCTGGTGGCGCTGTCGCCGGCCTGGGTGTGGCTGGCCGCCATCTCCGCGCTGCCGCACAAGGAGGAGCGCTTCCTGTACGTCGTCTACCCCCTGGTTCGACGCCCGCCCGCCGCGCTTCCGTCTTTTTGGCGGCTCTGTGCCGCGGGGCAGCCAGGCTTGCATTCTGCGTGCGCGTGGCACAGGCTTCCTGCCGCAGCGGCTCTGGCTGCCTGCGCGCGCCCTGCAAGCTTTCCGGCGCGGCTTGCTCTGAGGGGGAGAGGAGCACGTGCAGATGTGCCTGGCGGCGGCGGCCGCGCTCGTGGCCCTGCGCCCGCTGCTCTACCGCGCCGCACTCGGCTGGCTGCCGCGGCGCGCCTGCAGCACGCTGGCCAGCCTGGTCCCTGTGGGGCTGCTGGCACTGTCCGCGCTGCTGTCGGCCTCCCGGGCGGCCGCGCTGGTCGGCAACTACGGCGCGCCGATGCGGATCTACTCCCACCTTCCGCAGGTTTCTCGCCTTTTGCGCGCTCCACCCGGCCGCCCGCAGCCAAGCGACCTAGAAACCTGGCTGGGTGATGACCAGCAGGCGTCGCCTGCCGCTCGCCGTCCATGGGAGCAGAGCGAGGGTCGCACCAGCATCCGTGCGGGAGCCAGGTGGCATGCATGCATGGCCAAAGCAAGGGCCTCAGGCTGTCGGCTGCGGCCGCAGGTGCCGGCGCAGCAGGCGGGGCCCGGGCAGGAGCGCTTTGTGTGCGTTGGCGACGAGTGGCACCGCTTCCCCTCGGCCTTCCTGCTGCCCTCGCCCGCGTACCGCCTGGCCTTTGTCCGCTCGGGCTTCCGCGGGCTGCTGCCGCGGCCGTTCAGCGACAAGGAGGTGGGCGCGCAGCCCCGCCGCCGCCGCGACTTAATGCCTGCCTTGGATGGCGGCAGCATCATTTATCGGCCGATACATGCCTGATCAGCGCAACCCCTGGCCGGCGGTCGGCGGAGGCGGGGGTGCAATGGGAGGTCTCGTGGCGCGCACGCAGGGCGGCACGGCGGCGGCCCCGCCCTATCTGAACGACCGCAACCGCGAGGAGCCGGCCAACTACTGGCCGGACGCGCGGCGCTGCAGCTTCCTCGTGGAGCTGCGGAGGCGCGGGGACCCGCCGCGGCCAGGCGCGCCCGTGCACCGAGCCCAGGCAGGCTCCGAACCGGCGGCTGGGTGCGGGAGCTGATGCGGCGGCGGGTCGGGGCTGCAGACGCGGCGGAGTGGCGGCAGCGCGCGGCGCTGCCCTTCGTGCTGGCCGCCGAGTCGCCCGCCTCGGCGCGCGTGCTGCACATCCCTTGGTGGTCGGCGCGGCGCAACGCCTGGGCGGACTATGTGCTGTGGGAACGGGTGTCTGCTTGACGTGCTCTCACGAGTATGTGAACACCACGGGCGCATATGTAATCGTGCGGACCGTCGGCGGCCGCCGAATGCCCGGCTGCGGGTTTTGCGCGGCTTCCCGCGAAATCCCAATCCGCGGAGCACAAAAAGCTTCCTTCGCCTGCGACACTGCATGCGCCTGACCGGCCGCATCGCGGCCGGAGGCGCGGCCGCAGCCGAGCACATAAAGGTTCTAAGTGCGTGATGGGATGCCGAGCGCGCTCGACTGTCGCTTCCGACGGGCGCAGTCGGCATCATAGGTATGTACACACGCACCTGTTTTCGCTTGGCGATGCCGTACCCGCGCTTGTGCCGCGCTGCAACTGGCATGCCTGATGCAAACCGCGTTGTCACAATTTGCAAGGCGGCGAGCCCTCACATGAGCTGGAACGGCAACCTGGTAGCCGGCCTGCCTGACTGGGGCGAGGCGTTTCGCGGCGAGGGCGACGCCGGCCGAGTCGGTGCGCAACTTGCCGCCGACCTCGTCGTAGTTGCGCTGCTCGCGCTCCGCTGCCCGGGCGCAATCAAGATATGCGAGCAGACAATGCTTATTGCCTATTTAATCGGTAATGGCACAGCCCTGTGCGCTTGTTGCGTTCGTATCACCCATTTCGTGGCGGATGTCGAGCAGGCGAGCTGCCGAGTGCGTCGCTCGGCGCGAGCTTCGGGGAGCAATCGGGCCTGGACGATGCCTTCGATGGCCTCTGGGGCTCGGATGCGCAGCCCGGCACGCTTCGGCCGGGGGCAGCCCTGCCACCATGCCCAGGAGCAGCTGGCCCGTCGTGGGCGCGTCCACTCGTGCCCGTGGGGCTGGACCCGCGCACGCGGATGCTCGCTGATGCAACGCTGCAGACCCTGCCGCTGGGCCGCCCCCTGGCTGGCCTGCAGCAGCCCGAGCTCCAGGGGGAGGACCTGTTCGCCCAGGACAGCGGCCACGCTTCCGAGGAGCACTGGCCGGCGGCAGCCAGCCTGCAGAGCCTTGTGCCGCGGATCGGCCTGCAGCCGCTCAGCGCGCCGGCGCGGGGCTGCTGCGGCTTCCCAGCCGGAGCGCCGGTGGCGGCTGGGCTCGCCAGCCTGGTGCCCTCCCCGGCCAGGCTGGCGCAGCAGCACCCGCTCGCAGGAGGGCCGAGCGTCGGGGCGCATGCTTTGCGCCCCTGGGCGGTCGGCGGCCAGCAAGCTGCGGCTTGGAGCGTCGGCGGGCCTGCCTGCCCCAGCCTGCCGCCCTGCGGCCGCCAGCAGCCGCCCGCGAGCCTGGCGGAGGCAGACACGCCGCCGCAACAGCGTAGAGAGCGCCGCGCTGCACCCCGCAAGCGGCGGCGGCTGGAGCAGCCCGCCAACGCCGCGGCACAGGTGTTCGCTCCTCCCCATTCGCCCACCCAGCCAGGACACGCGGCTCAGGCTGTCGGCGCATCACACACGCCAAGCTCCGTTGCCACGCAGGCGCAGCGGGCGCAGTGCAGCTCTCGCGCTGCCCCGCAGCCCCACAGCTCGGCCGCTGGCGTGGCCCGTGGGCCCATGCTGGACTCGGCAGACCTCCCCCACGTGGACCCCTCCCTGGAAAGCCTGGAGGCCAGCCTCTTCGGCGACGGGTCACCCTCGCGCCCGCAGCAGCAGCCTGCCGCCGCGGCTGAAGCTGCTGCCGGGCGGCCCCCGCGGCCGGCGTCCGCTGGCGAGGCCCGGCCGAGCGAAGCGGGCCCGCAGGACCCCGAGGCCATGGACGAGCGGTTCGTGCAGCTGGCGACCTCCCACCTGCTGGTGAGCCGTCCGCTGCGCGGCGCCGCCACTGCCCTGAGCTGCTGCTGCGCACGCGCCTGCTCCAGTCGGGAAGAACAAGTTTCCGATTCGAACTTGGTTTTGGTGGGGGTCGCTCGTGACTTACTGCTGCTCGTTTCCGGCTGTGGCACTGGGGTGGAAAAACGACAGCCCGCGGCGCCCCATGCATCCGCATGCCACATCGGCCCCGAGCCGCCTGCGGCCCGCCACGCACGCACTGAGCCCGTAAGACGCGTCCGGCCGCCGCAGCGCACCATGCTGGTGTCCACCCGCGGCCGGCTGGCGCCCGACATGTCCATCGCGGAGGCGGCGCTGCGCACGCAGCAGCGGCGGCTGGGCCTTGAGCGGCAGCAGCTGATGCAGCAGCTGGTGCAGCGCAGCCTGCAGGCAGCACGCCACCAGGTCCTAGGCTCAGCCGCCAGCGCCCCAGCTGCCTGCCTGGCTCTCCTGCGCTAAGGCGCGGCCACGGCCGCAGGCGACGCAGCAGCGGATCGAGGAGCTGCTGCGGCAGCTGGAGGAGGAGCCGGGCGAAACGGCCGGCGACGGCGGCGGCCCCGGCCGGCTGGCGGGGCTGCTGCAGGTCGTGCAGGCGCTGAACGGCGGCGGTAACGCCGAGGAGGCCTGGCAGGACAGCCTGTCGCTGCGCATCGTGAGTCACGAACCCCCTCCCGCTGCCTGCGCGACTAACGCGTGGCTCCGCTCGGTGTCACGCATGCTGCTGACGAGCACAGCGTGGCGTGGCGCCTGCAGGGCCACCGGTGCGCCGACCTGACTCTGGCGGAAGGCTGGGACGCGCTGCGCACCGAATGCGGCCGCCCGGCGCTGGCAGAGGCGCTGAGGTTTGGCGGCGGCGACGCGGCGGCCGGTCAGGCAGGGGCCCCTCGCGCCCAGAGCCCCCCGGTGCCTCAGGGCCCTGCAGAGTGCGGCGGCACGAGCTTGTGTGGCGCGTTTGCAGGCGGCTCTGGTGCTCTCCGCGGGCGAGCTGCAGGGGCACGCCACGAAGCTGCAGGAGCTGGCCTGCATGCCGCCCGCCGCCGCCGCCCGCCTGCGCTGCGCCCACGCCGCTGCCATCACCGTCATGCTGCGGCCGCAGGCGAGCGCCGCTTCCTCTCCTGCTCAGCAGCAGACCGTGCCTGCAGCGGCCCCCGAGGGCTGCCGCGCCGGCTGCCTGCAGGCGTCCGAGAGCGGAAACCAGAGGGACCGCGAGCGGCGCGCGGAGGTGCTAGCAGCCGAGCTGGCCTGCCTGGGCCACCTGGCTGCGCTGGGCAGCGGCGGCTGCGGCTTCTGGAAGCCTCCGGCGCAGCCCGCCGCCGCAGCGCAGGCCGCCACCGTGAGCCTCACACCGTCCGCTGGGCAGGGCGGGCAGATCCCGGGTCGCAGCATGCCCAGGGGTCTCACTGGCCGATCTGCGCCGTCGCAGGCCGCCCTGGAGGCGTCGGAGGCGCAGCTGGACGCGCTGCGGCGGCTGTGGCGGGAGCGCTGCCGGCAGGTCGCGGCGGCGGCGGCGGCGGCGGAGGCGCTCGAAGCCGAGGCCGGCCGCATGCTGCGGGACCTGCCGCCCGACGGGGAGTCTGGCGCCGACGAGTGCTACGCCCAGCTGCTGCGGAAAGGTGGCGCTCCCCCGCCTCAGCATCTCTGCCGACCGGTGGGGAGCGGCGCACGAATAGATCAGGAAGAGTGGCCTGCTGCGGCTGGCTGCTGACGTCGCCGCCCGCCGCAGCCGAGGAGCTGCGGGCCGCGCTCCAGGAGGCCGATGCGGCGGACGCCTGCGCTGCCGCCGCCGCCTGCCTGGCCGTGCTGCGGCCCCTCCAGCTGGCTCGGGCGGTGGCTGCCGTCGCCCCCGGCCAGCTCGACCTCCCCGGCGTCCTGCAGCGCCTGCCGCCCGCGCCTCCACAGGCGCTGAATGCGGCGGAGCGCCGCCAGAGCGGGCCGCCGCGGGCCCCACCGACGGCGCCGCCCCAACTATTCGTCTGACCCTCGCGGCTTTTGTTTCTTGGCCCTTGATGATTCGCGGCGTCCTGCTGTGACATGCGGCTGGCTTGGCTCCTCGGCGGCGACTGCCTCCGCCGCCGCCCGCCTGACGGGCGGTGGCGGCGGTGCTTAGGCTGACCAATCCAAGCATGGCAAGAGCCTGCGTCTTACTTTCCCAGAATTGCCGCCCCCCGGCCGGCTGCCGCCAGCCTGTCGGCGGGCCAGCATGCCTCGCAGCCGTCTTTTCTGTGCTGCTTGGCCGCTCAGGATGCGCCCCTCCTGGCCGCCGCTGCCCTTCAGCACAGCACCCTTTTCCCTATCTCCCCATTGGTGCTGCTTTCAGCGATGCCGCCGCTTTGAAGGTTGCTGCCGCAACAAGCGCCCCTCCCCATCTGGGTGCATGCTGCTGAATCGAGACACACAAGCACTGCCCTGGCGAGCTCCCGCCCCGGGGTCCTTCCCCCCTTCCTCGCAGACAAACAGCCGCTTCGACACAGCTGCCGGTGCCTTGCCAAAGAGGTCTGCCTAGAGCGCTCGATTACCATCGAGCTGGAGCAGCCCAGGCCCGTTTGCAGCGCTGACGGCTGTACTGGCTCCTGCATTTGCCCCGATCCCCCTGTGTTGCATTCTGCGAGCGTTGCGTTTTGGTTGAGGCTGGTTTCCGTGAGACACAGCGCACTCCCGTCACTGCCGTCCAGTGTGTGTTCAAGCGTGTGAGTTCCTCTCCTGACAGCCGCACTGGGGATGCAATCAACATCAAAACTTGGCAAATCGAAGCGGGACCAAAGCAGTCTTGGCAGCGAGTCAAGTGCCTTGCAAAGAGCAGGAAAGCGAGCAGCACCGCCGGCCCTACATCTGGCTGCATCCCCAGCCGCCGTTGAGCGCAGCCATCGCCCGCGCATACCGCCCTAGCAGCCCCACGAGCTCCCGGTCCTGCCAGGCCCCCTTGGCTGGCAGCGGCAGCGCGGCCGCCTCTGCCCCAACTGCCTCGGCTGCTGCACAGCTCTCGGCGTTCTCGCTGTCGCTCTCTGCCGAGCCGGCGCCGTCGCTGTCACGTTCTGCGGCAAGCTGGGCGGCCTCGCTGGCATCCAGGCCGCTCAGCTCGCTGCTTGGTTCGTCGGGGGCCGCCAGGCAGACGATGTAGGGGTCGCGCTGGCGGTGCCAGGGCCCGGCCGCCCACCAGAAGCAGCCGCCCGCGACGCCCGCGCCGTCGCTCGCGAGCCGCAGCAGCTGCCGGCAGACCTGCCATGTGCGGAGCGCGCCTAATGAGACCCGCCGGCCAGCAAGGCGCCGGGAGCGCTGTCTGGCAGTTCCAGGAACCCCCCCTTTTCCCCCCTCCCCCATCTGACTTGGCATGCGCCGCCTGCCGTGCGGCCAAAGCCAGTGGCGAGTGTTGCCTCTCAAGTGGCGGCCGGGCGGGCGGCCAGGCTCCTCGTGTCGAGCGCGGCCCTCCGCAGCAGATTGACGACCGCCAGGTTGTCGGCGTCGGCGGCGCTCGGCTGCTTTGGCGGCGTGAGGTAGATGGTGCTGCCGTCGTAATCGGGATAAGATCTCGCGGCGGTCATCCAGAAGCAGGCGCCCGCCAGGCCGCCCCCCGCCATGTTGGCCGCCACGCGCTGCAGCACCTGTGCGCGGCAGGGGAGGGGGCGGCGCACCTGTCAGGGCCGGCCGTGCGTGCGCAGCACACTCATGCGCCTGGCAGCCCTGCCCTGGGCTGCCATGCCTGGGCTGCCCTGACCTGACCTGCCCTGCCCTGCTTCCCCTTGGCTGTCAGGCTTCTGCCTTGATGCTGCTGCTGCTGCCGCTGCTGCTGCAAGGGCTCTGCAATCTGCGGCGGGTCTGCTGGGTCTGTGACAGGGGAGCCATATGCTCTGAGGCAGGCACACTTACCTGCCTCATTGGGAGCGGCTTTGGGGGGGGGGCGGGGGGGGGGGGGTTGCCTGCTCGTAAAAGGCGACGCGTGCGGGCCCGCCCGCCTTGTGCCCGAACTCGGCCAGCACCAGCGGCTTGCCCAGCTGGTCGGCGCAGGCGCCCGCGTGGCAGTCGAGCCAGGCGGCAGCAAAGGCGGTGCGGCGCTCCTCGGACGCGTCCGGCAGCCAGGCGTCCGGCCACAGGTGGATGGTGGCAAAGTCGATGTGCGGCAGGCTGTGGTTGCGCACGAAATCGCAGCCCTGCGGGCTTGCCGGTGCGGGTGAGGAGGGGAGCCTCGGTAGGACGGTATGGGACGGCTGCTGGTGAGGCAACACTCAGTCTTGCTCGAGTGCTTCTCCTTGCGCTTGCTTTGTGCTGCCACATCAGCACGTATGACGCCCGTGAAAAGTGCTTCTTTCCGGTGTTTAGGGCTGACAAAGCAGAGCGCGGGCGCCTGCCGGCTGCCAATGGTGGTGGCCAGCCGCGGCACCGGCAGCGCGGCCTTTCGGGAAGCCAAGTGCTGCAGCGCAGCCGGCAGGGTGTGCTTGAAAGGCATTCCCAAGGGAGCTGCACACGGGCGCCTGTGGCTTGCATGCGCGCCTGCCGCTGGCTGCACTCTTGCCTGCCTAGCTGGGCGCTTCCTCAGCCTCGCAGACAGCGCATGACACCACTTGTGCGCATTCCAGGAAGGGAGGGGGCGTGCCTGGTTGAGGCAGTCGTATGGGTTGTGTTGCAGCAGGCCTGCGGCGGCAGCAGGCGGCGGCCCCCTTGTCACTCCTCGCTGCTGCAGGGGCAGCGCAGCCGGCAGCAAGGAAAGGTACGGCCGGCGGGCGGGGCATCAGGTCGTTGAAGTCATTCGGCAGCGGCGCAGGCGCGCCCTGGGATTGTTGCAGTTAAATAGTGATTGGATGACTCATCAGCTGCCGCCGTCCGCCGCCTACGCCTCCCACACTGGCACAGAAGGGGCCCAGTCGGGCGGTCTGGGGGGGGGGGGGGGGGG
>BHFV01000987.1:0-11936 GCA_003568905.1 Trebouxiophyceae sp. KSI-1
GGAGGAAAGGAGGTGGCTTGACTACTAATAGTTGAATCCGTGTGAAATAGGTGCGGCTGCTGTTCTCTATGCTGACACCCAGTCAAGCCACCTCCTTTCCTCCTGGAAAGTCGGCTCAACCTGGAACCCCCCCCCCCCCCCCACAGAAGGACAGGAGGCACAGGTGGGCGCGCACCCAGTCCTGTTCGCGGTCGCGGTCTTGCGGGCGGCGTGGTGCTGGAACTTGGTCACAGTTGCTGCAAAGTCCACCGCCCCGTTGTCTTTCCACACAATGCAGTGTTCCACCTCTCGCTGCACCTGCTCGGCCTTGTTGTAGCCGTCCTCGCCAGGCTGAAAATTGAAACCATCTCGGGGTTGCAGGCCCTGCCGCGCAAGGGCCCGCACCCTCACAGCTGGCCGGGCGGCTCGCCTGGTCTTGAGGATTCAAATCGCCTGCAGGTGAAGATGGAGGGCAGGCGCGCGCACCGAGAGGCGGTAGTTGGATGTGATGATGAGGGGAGGGACCCGCTGGCCAAGCGAAACGCGTTCCTGGACGGGTGCGGCTCCCCCTCGCCTATCAAAACCACCCTCGCCCCCTCCCCAAGACTCTTTTTCTTGCACTGCCAGCGCCCTGGCAGCCGCGTACTGTGGCAGTGCAGTGCGTTGTGGATGGCAGTTGGAAGCGTACAAAAGTTACAAGAAAGTGAGCCTTGAGCCCTCCTCTTATGGGGCGCTCCGAAACAGAGATGACTAGCAGCAATAACGGGAACAGAGCATGCCAGGCGCGTGCCAGGCATGGTCAGGCATGCGCCCTTAACGCTGTGAAGCTGGCCTTTTAGGGCACACTGCAACAGGTCCTGCCCACCACATCTGGCCCACCACATCTGGCCCACCACCTGGGCGTGCTGCTTGCTGTGCAAGTCGTGGGTCTTCTGGTTGCCGCTGTCTGCTCCATGTAGGGCTGAGCTCCTTCAGTAGCGGGGGCTGAGCTCGATCTGTGGCGTGCAGAATGCGGTGCCGCGGGAGAAAGGCCAAGGCGAAAGCGACCGCAGACGCGAAGGCCAGGGGCGCCGCCGCAAAGGGCAAGGGCAAGTGAGACAACAACTGCCCGCACACACATGATCCACACGGGCGCCTTTCCTTTCCTGTCATCTAGAATGCTTTTCTTCTGCCTCCAGTTTCCTCCAGTCTTTTGTTCGCCCGCAGCAGTCGGCGCCTGCACCGAGGCAAGCAAGAAGCAGCTGAGCGTGCTGCGGTTGCATCTGCAGAGCGGGGCGAGGCTGGAGGCGACCATCATCGCCCAGTGCCCGTCCAGCAAGGGCGAGCTGCTGGACACGCCCGGAAGCTGGAGCAGGAAGCGCATCACCAAGTTCCTGGGCGTGCCGTCGGAGCGCTTTGTCGCCTTTGACGTTTCGCCCTGGTGCACGGGTGTGGCATGCTGCGCGCCCCCATCACTCAGCCCCCTCTGCAGCCAGGCGCATCTCACTCCAGTGCTGTGTC
Organism: Trebouxiophyceae sp. KSI-1; assembly: GCA_003568905.1. Taxonomy (NCBI): domain Eukaryota; kingdom Viridiplantae; phylum Chlorophyta; class Trebouxiophyceae; species Trebouxiophyceae sp. KSI-1. The sequence continues at coordinate 1,480 of BHFV01000987.1, forward strand.
CTGGTGCGCATTTAGGCGGCAACCACCTCCTGAGCGCGGCGGCCAGGAGCGCGGCGGCGGGCTGCAGGCCCGACCCGATAGACGACGTCGTCTATATCATAATTTTTGTCATTATCCAGATGGGCGTGATCCTCGTGGCGGTGATTGGCCTGCTCCTGCTGCTGCCGCCGGACGCGCCGGGCATCCTGATCGGTTTCAACGCGGCCTGCGTCGTGCCGTCAGGCGCCTGCGAATACGCCAACCTGACCGAGAGCGGCATCGAGCAGTGCGCCTCCCGTCGCTGCTCGGGATCTCTCTTGTTCAAGAACACCCCCTTTTGCTGGCATTCCTGACTGGCCCGGCGCCGTCTCCAGGCTGGGAAAGTTTTTCCCGCCCGAGGAGCTGAAGAAGCCCGGCCCCAGCAAGTTCGCCAACATCCGCGCCACGCTGGCGAAGGACTGGGCCGTGCCCGAGAGCGTGCTGGCGGCAATCGTCACGCTCTTCGGCCTGATCAAGGCGGGGCGGCTCCTGCTCTTCCCGCACCCCACTGCGTGGAGCTGGCACAGGGCGGCCATGGTCGAGGCGCGCGCCTTCACCCGCATGCTGGACTCGGTCTTCCCCGACCGCCCGCAGCTCGCCAACCAGGCCGCGGCGGAGGCCCTGTTCCCGAACAAGCAGCCGCCTCGCGGCGGGTGACGCCCCTTCCCTGCCGGGCTCCCAGCAAAAGTGCTGCCAGTAATTCTCTGCACCCCCTGCCAGTTCCACAGCAACACACCTGGACCATCTAGAGCTGCTGTCTGGAGCTGCTAGGCGATGTAAGAAGGCCTGAGGGCATGCGGCTGCTTGCTTGCTGCAGGGCGCCAAAGGTCCGGCGCAACGTGGCCGAGCCCGAGGTCATCGAGAAGCTGCAGGGGGAGCTCGCTGACCGCAAGAGCGAGATCGACGAGCTCGCGGCCGACCCTGCCGACGACCCGTAGGCACGGGCTGCAAAGGAGTACATCGCCGGCCGCCTGCAGTCCACGGTGGCAATGCTGGCAGACGACTTCGAGCAGCTGCTGCGCCACGACGAGGGCCTCGACTAGGGCGCCCAGGAGGCCAGCATTGTTTGTTGGTACCGGTGTGCCTGTCGCGCCACTCGCTTGCCTGCTGGGCTTGGAGGACAGCTCGGTCGAGCGGCTGTTGTGCGCCTTGCGCTTGTACTTTTACAGCGTTCAACTTACTCCTGCTTTGCCAAACATTGCTCCTGCTTTGCCAAACAGTGAAGAGGTCCCTTGCGCGGCCTGCCGCGCCGCAGCCCTCGAGGCAAACCCGCTGCCGCCGTTCTGCCGAAAGTTCCGGCGGCGGGCGATTCCAACACAGGTTGTCCAGGAGTCCCGCATCTGTGCAGCTGCGGCCTTCCAGTCCTCGGCCAGGCTGCTTGACAACGCACACGTCCAGCACCTGCATGGAGCCGCCGAGCTGGTCAGACCCAGACACCAGTCAAGTGCTCTCCGCCCGCCAGTCCGATGCCATAATATACAGGCGTCTTCTGCCTGCCCGTTCTGACAGCAGGCAGCTCCCCGCCTCGAGCCGGACGCTTCGCAGCTGCGGCCGGCTGGCTGCCATCCCTGCCTTTGCCAGTGCGCCTGCCCAGGGGCCTGGCAGCGCAGCCGCAGTTCGCCTGCGGCGCCCGGGTCATCCATCAACAGCAGCAGGCATGATAGCTCTTGCAGGCGCACCCACAGCGGCTGCACTTGTGCCTCTAGGCCATGCAGCCTCCGTCTTCAGACACGCCTGCGCTTTCATGAGATCGACAGACGCAGCAGCTGCTGCCGGCAGCATGGGGGTGCCATGCGCCTCCAGGCCATCAGACACATTGCATGCTCGCACGCGCTGCTGCCGGTCCGAACAAGCAGTGCAGTCATGGAAACTGGTGTTGTGGTGAAAGGGTGAAAGGTCAAGGGCGTGCCTCGAGCTGCACCTCAGCCGCAGGTAGCCAGCTGGCAGAGGCAAAAGGACCGATAGCTTGCACGCGCTCGTCAGGCTGAACTACTCGCCCTGTTTGCGTCTGAGTTCCTACACGTGCAAGCGGCTGGCCGTCAGCCTGGCCTCACCTGCCCGTGCCACTCAGGGGCACTTATGGCGCTCCTGCCTTCAATCACAGCAGCAAGGTGCCATCAAGCGCCCGTCTTCCCGCCAACTTCAGGGTGTCACTCGCTGGTCTCCCGCAGGCTTACAGGCGGCAGCCTGGCGGTCTGCGTGCCAAAGCTGCACAGCCCAGCGCCTCTTGCAGGCATGCTGCCTGCGGCAGGCAGGAAATTCCACACACAGACAAGCCCTCTGTTCCTGCAGGCGCCAGGTCTGGGGCTAGGGGTCACCTGCGCGTCCAGCAGCAGCGGCTGGAGCCGCGCCCTGCAGGCACTGCATGCTGCCTGCCATGGGTCAGAGTCCAGCTCCACTGCCAGCTCTGCCAGGCCGGCCTTGCGCCCCGCTGGACCTGGGTTTGCCTGGCTGGCGCGCCCAGGGAACGTTCCACCCAGCACAGCCTGCATGCGGCCAGCGAGCAGAAGCCTGTAACGTCAGCCAGAGAAAGCTGCCGCCTCCAAGGCAGGTCGGCTGGGTGGCGTTGGAGGCGCAGCTGTCCTGCCAGGTGCCCATCACTGGGGCCAGGCACCTGTGTAAGACTCCAGGCTGTCGGCAGCCAGCAGCTCTGTGATGCAGCAACAGCGTGACGCTGTCCGCGAGCCAGCGGGGGCCGAGCCGTTCCAGGCTGACCCTCTCGGGCAAACAATGGTTTTTGCCACGGGCTTCCGGCCCGTGGCTATAGGCTCAACTCGACTTTACTAATGTAATCACCTCTCCGCGAGGCGCGATTGAAAGTTGCATTTCCTTGCCAGAACCGTCCTCTGATCGGCCAGCAGATGCCCGCTTGACGGTCATGAGGGAATATAGGAGCGTCCTGGGCAAGTTTCCGGGTTGCGATCGCCCCGATCGCTTCTGCCCGTCCCCATCTCGATGGCGCATGCGCCGGGATCTCGTGGGAAGCGGCTTCTAGACCGTGATTTGGGACAAGTCCCCGGTATGCGCTTTCATATGACGTCAACGTTCTGCCCGGCTGGCTGACATGGGGATGAACAAGCCCGAATGGCAAACAAACAAGCCCAACCTTCCGTTCGCTTGCCGACCTGGCGCCCGACTCTGCCCGGTGATGCTAGTACTGGAGCTTTTGCTCCTCTTTAAGGCAGTAGACCTCACGCTTCAGAGGAATAGTCCAGAAACGGCCACCCCCCTGGTCGGCGCTGAGCCAGAGCGGGTAGTAGCTGCCTACTCTGAGAGTGTGAACTACAATTGGAAAGGGGAAAGAGCACTGCAGCGGGTAAGATAATCTTGCCACCTGACATGGCATGAGAGGGACAGAGCAAGCCCAGGACCACTGATACATGATTTCTTCCAGCCGCCCAGGAGCTATCTGAAAGGGGGGGAAAAAGGTGATGGCCTCAGAAGGAATGGTGTATGGTATATGGTGTTCTTCCGTGGCTCAAGAGATTGAACGCTGTTAGGAAGGTATTCAAGGGGCCTGCGCCAGGACGGGTGTCAAGTCTCTTCTGGCTGTCTGTGAGACAAAGTAAGGTGAGACAAAGCCTGCCTATAGCCAAAGGCATTATTCTGAGACACCCCCATGCCCCCAATGCCCGTGGCACAGCTCTTTTCAAGAGCCCTCTAGTCTTGGCTGGCAAGCTTGCGTGAACTGGCAAGCGGCGGCGAGAGGGCACACCTGCCCTTTCGTGCGCCCCGCTCAAACTACCGGCGCAAGTCGTCGGTGAAGCTAGGTGCGCTGTCGCGCTCGTCACATGCCTATCCATTGCCAGCTGCTTGGATTGCCCGTCCCTGCTTTGGCTCGTCACAGGGGCAGTCCAACAAGCAACACGCCTATAGTACAGAGCAAACTAGCTGCGAGTCCAGTGTCAGGCTGCCGGCGCCGCCTTGGAGTCGGACATCTTGCGCAGGCTCATGGAGCCGCGGTTGGACTTACTGTTGTCCGCGAAATTTCGGACTTGAAGGTGTAGCCCTTCGCGCCTCTCCGCCTCGGTGTACTCTGCGGGCGAGGACGAATTGTGTCAGGCAATGAGGTGCAGGCTCTTAGACCTGCTGATGCAGGCACAGGGGAGGCAGCGGACCTGAAAAGTAGTAGTCTTCCTCCGTCTTGCCAGAGCGGGCGGGGAAGATAATGCCTCCCCACTGCTCAAAATAGATCAAAAGCAATGTGGCGGCTATCCCAATAGCCATCACGCCCATCCACTTGAACGCGTCTTGCGTCGACAGCACGGCCGGCGTGAAGAAGATGGCCTGGGCCTGCGGGCAGAGAGCGAGCCGAGCCGGGTGAGCGCCTGCTGCTGGGGGCCCCAGCAGGGAGCTGGGGAGGCTGGGGGGAGGGCTGGGGAGGGGGGGCGCACGATGGCGCTGCCCGCGTTGCCGCCGGCGCCGACCATGCCGCAGACGACGCCGAGGGCGCGGTGGGAGACAAAGGGGACGACGCCGTACGTGGCGCCGCACGCAGCCTGCATGCAGGGCGGCATTGTCAGCTTGCGAGCAGCTGGGAAGGGCGCGACTTGGGCGCCAGCAGTGTCAGCCGAGTTGGCTGGCTCTCAAGGCAGAAAGTGCCAGAGGGCCAGCCTCGCAGGGGGGATCAAAGCTGAAAGTCTGCTGCTGCAAGGTCGGCCTTCCAAGCAGTCGGTAGGAGGGCAAGGAGGGCGCGCCTCGATGGCAAAGGAGAAGAAGCAGAGCACGATGATGGTGTGGGCCAGCGTGTCCTGCACGGGGCCGATGCCCAGGATGACGCACAGCACGGCGCCGCTCATCTGCAGGAAGAAGAGCCAGGACAGGCGGCCGCGCATGCCCAGCTTGCGCCCGATGGTGTCCGACAGGATGCCGCCTGCGAGCAGGGGGAGGGCTCGGCCAGGTCAGCCACGGCCGCCAGTCCCGGCGGCGGCCGGTAGGGTTTTTGTAGGGTTTCGCACCGAGCGGGCGGGAGATGATGTTGAAGAGGCCGAAGATGGCGGCGATGTCGCCGGCGTGCGTTGCCGCCAGATTGAAGTGGTCCTGCGAGCAAGGTGTTGTGTAATCAGCGGCATGCGGCAGGAGTTTTGCCAAAGCGGCAAAACGCGAAGAAAGCAAGCAGGTGTCCTGCCTGGAAGTACTGGGCCAGCACGTTGTCGGCGGTCAGCTCGATGCCAAAGGCAAAGCCGTAGGTGGCCATCAGGATCCAGGTGCGGTAGTTCCTGCAGGTCGGCAGAAGGCTCAAGTCAGCGGGCGCTCAGCTCGGCGGCACGATATCTCTTCACAGCAACACAGAACGGAAGGGGAAAGGAGAAGGAGCTCGCGTGCGAGCAAACAGTATCTGTGGCAGTTTGCTGACGCCTGTGCAAGCCAGCGTGGCCTCAAGCAGGCTCTCGGAAGAGAAAGAAAAAACTCACCGGGCGGCGACGTAGATGTTCTTCAGCGTCTCGCCCTTGCCCTCCTTCTTGGTGCCGGCGCGCTTGACGTCGCGGAAGTTGCCATCGGGCAGGTCCTGGCCAAACAGGACGACGAGGACGGCGACGGTGATGTGCATGGCCCCGGGCACAAAGTAGGCCCAGCGCCAGGCGATGAAGTCGTGCTGGTGCTTGGCGATCGCGTCAAAGAGCCGCGGCATGACCAGCTGCGTGACACCGCCGCCTGCATGGCGGGGCGCAGCCTCTGCTGTCAGATGGCTGCTGCGGTGCGCTGGGGAGCTTCCGAAGAGCTCTGTGGAAGCCACGACATCCCACTCTCGGCCGTGCAGTGCAGTGTGAGTGCTGCATGCAAGGGGCTGGGCGGCAGAGTGCTTCCGCTCGGCACGCTGCCAGCAGCAGAGCCCATAAGAAGAGGGATGAGGCGCACCCAGGTTGCCCCAGCCGCCGCTGATCGCGTTGGCCGAGCCGACCAGCGTGGTCGTGAACATGACCGAGCTCCAGTACTGACAGGGCACAAAGGTGGCAAGGGAGAAGCCGACGATGCAGCGGCAGACGATGAAGGAGGCCGAGTCCGTGACGAGCGACATGCCAAAGACGGCCGACGAGGAGAGGCACAGCAGGAAGCCCATCGCGTAGCGCGGGCCAAACTTGTTGGTGAGGGTGCCGATGAAGAGGCGGGCAAAGATGGTGCCCGTGATCTGCGGCCGGGGCAAGAGGCGCAGGCTCAGCCAGGTGTTGGCAGCGGTGGCATGTCTGAAGGGAGGGGCGGGCAGAAGGGAGGGGCGCACGGCCGCGACGTTGGCGCCGGCGATGGCCTTCTGCGTGAGGTTGAGGTCCTGACGGATGGTGCCGATGAGGGGGGGCGCGGCAAACGTGGAGAAGAACGTGACGAAGAAGCTCAGCCTGCGTGCATGCGGCCGGGCGCAGGGATCAGCCACAGAGCTGCAGGAGGCGGGAGGGGGACCAACTGGGTGGATGTGATTGGGCCAGGGCGCCCGGGCAGGCCGGACTGCGCAGGGAGGCGGGGGCAGGTGGGGCCACAATCAGGGCGCACCAAAGGGAGCACCATGCTTGGATGGGGAGCAGCAGCTGGGCGACGGGCGAGAGGAAGCAGGAGAAGCAATCAAAAGTATTGCAGGAGGAAGTGGGACAGCGGGCAGCAGCAACAGAGGGCCGCATCCCGAGGAGACGCGGGGCGATTCGTTAGTTTTTTCGTTTTCGGGAAAAAGCGCGGCCGCATCACGTGCTGCTCGTGACCTCAAGCCCGGCAGCATCGCAAGCGATCTGGAGGAGCAAGAGCAAGAGTACGCGACAGTGTGGGGCACAGCCAATCGGAACGCGGCGCGATGGGGCCACCGCATGCGGGGCGGAAAGGAAGGCGCACCACGACAGATGGAACGACAGATGGTGCGGTCGAGTGGCGGTCCACGGTCGCAGCACTGCGGCCTTGTGCTCGCTATCAACCGGGATGGGAAAAGGGCTGGACCACTCCACCGTCGTCGCGGGAGCGAGCTTGGGATCGGCCATTGTCTCTTTCTCCTTGCTGGTCATTTTGTCACCGCGCGGGGGCAGCGGGCGCGTGATCAGCGCGGGACGGTTGCGAGCGATGCAAAGTAGGAAGCGAGAGCAAGCAAGGCGCCGCTCGGCTGCGACTGCTCCTGCTGGGGTGCCAGCAAATAGCCGCGGTTCTGTTTTGGATCTGTACAATTGCTGGCCGCTCGCAAAACTGGCTCGTTCAGGTGGGCTCACATGGCCCCAGGAGGGAGTTCCGAAAAAGGGACCACCGAGTAACGTTCCGCGCTTGGCCCTCCACTCCTCATAGCGCGGCTCCTTCCTGACTTCAAGCGACACAGTAAACTTAAAAGCCCAAGTCGCTCGCCCGCGCAAGTCTTTTCAGCCGTCGAATTGCGCATCCCAACTCAACCTTGCCGTGCTCAGCCAGCGCTTTCGTGCCGTGCTTATTGCGGCAGCCTCACTTTGTGTCACAGCTTGAGGAGATGGCCGCCACCGCGCTGTACGCGGCGCTCTACCTGGCCACCCTCTCGGGCTCGCTCGCCATCAGCAGCGTCAGTGAGCTTTCCCCCGCCCACCTGACGACCCAAACACTGAGACCCATTGCCAATGTGACTCTGCATCTTCGCGCTCTTGCCTTCTCAGCCGGCTGGTGGGATGCATGCCAGAAAGTGGCCCCTGTTTGGAACGGACGCGGGGGCCGACCAGCTGACCGGCGCGCGCTTGTGCCTCGCAGCGCTCACCAGTATATCGCCGCCCAAGCTGTCGGTCAACGTCTCCTACGTGATCGACGGCCAGAGCGTAGCGCCCAGCGCGCCCTGCACGCAGCAAGCGCCCGGCTCGTCCTGCCTGCCGGTGCCGCACGCCGTGCGCGACTCGGTGGTCATCAACTACGCGGTCCTGCCGGCGTACTCCGCCAACAGCAGCGACAAGGTCCAGCTCAAGGCCTGCTACTCGCCCTTCTCCCAGGTCAACCGGCCGTGGCGCGCATCCAACAACCTGATCGCGGTGCGCCTCCCCTGCCTTTCCATCCGGCCCGCAGCGCCTCCAGGACCCTCTGTGGCAGAGGAGGCTGACCAGCCGGCCGCTACTGCTCCCCTGCAGAAGTCCAAGGCCTGCCCCTTTGTCATCGCCAGCGGCCTCAACCCATCTGCCGGCAATGCGACCTGGAAGATCCCGCAGAACGTCCCGTACGCGACCTACTTTGCCCGCGCCTTTGTCATCCAGCAGAACGCCTCCGACCCCTCCACGCCCTACCCGGTCGCCTTTGGCAACAGCCAGGGCTTCTTCCAGGTGCGCCCTGCCAAATCCCTCGCTTTGCCGAACTCGAAAACTGCGCTTCCTGGCAAACACGACCGCTGAGACTTGGTTGCGGGATCTGTCTGCAGGTGGAGCCTGTCTCTCACCGGGAGAAGGGCATGACTATCGCCGCGGGCATCTGCATCTGCGTCGGCCCCCTGGTCTTTGCCGCCCTCATGCTGTGGGAGTTCAAGTTTGCCAAGAAGCGCGTCTGATAAGGAGGGCGGCGATGCGCTGCCCCTGGTTTTTGCTCGCTGCTCGCAGTATTGCCGCGCCCACTTTTCTGTGATTTGCAGACCGTTGCCTCATGCCTCCTGAGAGCAGGGACCGCCGCCGCAACGAGGCAGAGCCCCACTTCTGGTGCTGCTGTCAGGCCAATCCTCTTTCCCGCGCTCCCAAGCACTGTCACAGAGTGAACCGTTTGTTGTGTATCGAGACCTGTAAACTAGGATAGCCCCATAACAACCGAGAGCGCACTTGCACGCCACAGAACGCACCTCAGCACCTCATTTCCTCTGTGCAACAGAGAGAAGCCTTGTTGGCGAGGTAGGGAAGAATCCTGCATGACCAGCTTATTCAGTCCAGCACCAAGACAGCCGCCTTGCTGAGAGCCAGGAGCGGAATGTGAGGCCTTTTCCAAGATCGGAGCGCTGCAGGGAAGGGCATGGGGCTTCTGAAGCCTTGTTGGCGAGGTAGGGAAGAATCCTGCATGACCAGCTTATTCAGTCCAGCACCAAGACAGCCGCCTTGCTGAGAGCCAGGAGCGGAATGTGAGGCCTTTTCCAAGATCGGAGCGCTGCAGGGAAGGGCATGGGGCTTCTGCCAAGGGTTGCATGCCCGACTCATGGACCAGCACCAAGACAGCCGCCCCGCAGAGAGCTGGCACCGGAAGGTGAGGCCATCTTCAAGATTGGAGCGCTGCAGGAGAGGACACGGGGCTTTAATCAAGAAGGGTCGCCTGCCGGACGCATGATCCAGCACCCAGACAGCCAGCTGGACGAAAGCCAGCACCGGAAAGTGAGGCCACCTTCAAGATTAGAGCGCTGCCGGGCGTGGGGCGTTAATCAAGAAGGGTCGTATTATCCAGCACCCAGACAGCCGCCTTGCTGAGAGACAGCACCGGAACGTGAGGCCTTTTCCAAGATTGGAGCGAGCGCTGCAGGGGAGGGCACGGTGCTTTTGCCAAGGGTCGGCAGTTACCAGTGACAGCCAAGGTTGGGATTTTGTGGGCAGACGTTGCACTATTGTTACAGGGTCTTGTTGGTTGTCTACAGCACAAGGCAAAAGCAGCTCGACGGGCTGCCCAGTGTTGTTTCGCGTCTCAGCTGGTGCACTGTCAGCGGCTCGTTTAGCCTCCGGCTCACGCTCGCTCTCTCCCACCACCGCGGCGCAGTCAATGCAACCAGCTGGGCTGGCGCGTTTCACGAAGGCACGGCACGCAGCCCCGGGGGCTCTCAGGCGCCGAATCGGGCGCCCCTGGGGGGCCGCGAGGCCGCGCCAACGCAGCAGTCCCTCTTTCCTGCAGTCTCAGCAAAGCGACAACTCTCGCGGCAACACGCGAAACGCGGCGCCGCCGCGCGGCGGCGATTCCGCGCGCGCCGCAAACCCTACCATACCCTAAAATTCAAACCTCAAAACAGCACCGTGTCGTCCTCGCTGTAGCCCATCGCCTTGGTGAAGGGCTTGCAGGCGAAGTTGATCATGGGCGGCGGGCCGCAGAAGAGCGCCAGGCTGGTGGGGCCGGGCGGGAAGAGGTGCTTCTCGGCCATCTCCTGCGTCATGCGCCCGGTGTCGTAGCGCCAGTTGGCCGCCTGCTGCTTCGGATCGTCGCTGTCCGGCAGGCTGCCGACTGCACACACAGCCCGCACCCGCCGTCAGCCACCCTGGCCCCTCAAAATCCGAATCCTGAATTTTGGTTCGGAATTTTGGTTTGGTTGTTTGATTGTATTTTCGGCAGAATGCTTGGAAAAGGTGTTTCCCAACAGGAAAAAAGTGTCGGAAACGTGTCGCTGCCAAGCCGCCATCGCCCCCGCGCTGGAGAAAGCCGATGCCTGATTCAAGGGCAGGACGCGAGGTGTCGCCTTGGGCGGCGGGTGAAAAACGGAATGGGGCAGAAATGCGTAACGGCGAAACAACAAGTCGAATGTGCCACAAACAAACAAACACTGCGGGCAAAGAAAGGGGGGGGGGGGGGGG
>BHFV01000988.1:0-11874 GCA_003568905.1 Trebouxiophyceae sp. KSI-1
TGCACCACGTCCGGCCGCGTGATGACCAGCAGGTCGTTGTTGCCTTTCAGCTCGTGGCCGTGGCTGGCGTACCGCTCGCCGCGGTAGTCCGCCTCCTGCAGCTTGTAGCGCTGGATCATGGTGCCCATCGCGCCGTCGATGAAGATGATGCGCTCCCGCATCAGCGCCTCCAGCTGCCCGAACGCCTCGGTCTTGGCCAACGGGTCCACCCAGCGCTTGTACTGGGGCGCGTCCTCCCCGCTGCCCTTGATGATGGGCGCGGCAGCGGCTGCTGCTGCTCCGGCGGCTGCTGCTCCAGCGGCTGCCGCCAAAGCTGGCTGAGCTGAGGTCTTCCCCTTGGCTGCTGGGGCTGCGCTCGGCTGCTCTGGCTGCTTAGCGACATCTCTGCTGGCTGTGCTGCCGCTAGCTGGCGCCGCGGGCTGGGCTGGCGCCGCTGCTCTGCTCTCTGCCGCAGCCCCGGGCTCGCCACCATTCTTAGCCGCTGGACCTGCACGCCAAGCACAAGGCTTTCTCGATCAGTCACTAGCACTCCTTGTCTCGCAGCAAGCGGTTGTGGACTCGCTAGCTGCTGTTTGCTACTCTCAGCAGGCCATCAAAGGTTGGAGAGACGCACCGCTGCCGCCTGCTGGGCGCTGGGGCTCAGGGCTGAGCAGCTTGACGACGATGATCGCCGTCTGCACGCACACGAGCGCTCTTTTCAGGCCTCAGTGCTGCGAACCGAACCCAGCACTCGGGCGTCTGCCGAGTGCTGCGCCCGCAACCTTTCGCTCATCCACCAGCGTTGAGGCGCGACTTTGGCCATGGAGCATTTGTATTGCCATATCAAGATCATGTATGCAAAAGGGGCTCACCGAGAGCGTCAGGACGATGGGCCAGAACCAGGCGATCAGCAGCCGCGCAAAGCTGAAGGCGCGCGGCAGCAGGAACGGCAAGATAGGCCATGAGAAGGCCAGGACGAGCACGGCCACGCCCCTGGCCGTGCCGCTGCCAGCCATCGTCCTCCGTTCTCCTTTCAGAACTGGCAATCGTGCATCGCGTGGCGGCCAATCCGGCGCCCCGTAGCCTGTAGTACCACAAATCGAGCAGTGACTAGTGAAGATCTGCTCCCACACTCCTGAAACATCGTCAGGGCAGATTGCCGCGCTGGGTGCTCCTAAGCCCTACCAACGTGGCGTCCGCAGCTGAGCCGAGGCGGGCCGCCGAAGTCAAGCTTACTTGGGCAAGCTGATGAAGCAGGCCAGCCAGGCACCAATACGTGCACCATTGCTGGTATTGCAGCCAACAGTGGGAGTACTGCTGCTGTGGCGTTGCCATAGCGCCTTTGTTCCGGAAGCTTGGCTGCACACTTCTCGCACGGGGCCTGCAAGCTCTCTCCTTGTTGCTCAATACACTTTGTAAATTCAGGTCTTGGATAATCATCAATCAGACAGGTGCAACAAGCGGCAGCCGCAGTAGTAAGCGAAAAAAAACCAGCCCCAACAGCCACCTGTAGTTGGCTGAGCACCTGATGATGTATCATTACACTTGCCGCCACCTACTAGCAGCAGATTTGCTACTGGAAAGGCTGGAAGAGCTCGCAGCAAGGACCGGCCGGCGGCAGGGACCGTTTCCACTTTCAAAAAAAAGGCAGAGCGGCGCACCTGCCGGTCCAACAGGGCGGTGCGTTCCCGGATTCTCACCGCGGACAGCACTGCGTGGCACGAAAGGTGAGGCCATTGTCGGTGAGCAAGCCGCCGGGCCGCGCCGTGACTGGTTCCTCGCGACCTTGGCCTTCAAAAGCTGAACCGCCGGTGCGGCTTGTTGCAGGTCTCCGACCGAGCAATGGCGTCTCCCTCCAACGTCGCGTTGCTTCTTTGCGCGCTTTCCGTTCCTCTGCGCGCTTTCGGACAGGGCGGTGTCAACCATGGCTGCACAGACGTCCCGCCACCCGGCTCCACCTACTCATGTCAGCAGCAGGTGCATGTTCTTGGCGATCCTGGCCTGTTCCGGCGGCCAAAAAAAAACGAATCCCAATCTGAGGCGACAGCCTGCGTGTGCAGCGTGATTGGGGCCAATGCAATGCGCCCTTCATGCTGGCAGCCGCCAATGGCATCGGCAGCTACTGCGCCGCCACCTGCGGTCGCTGCAGCGCGCCAAGTAACGCGCTGCTCCCAGCCTACCCTGCTTTTGGCCTTGCGTCGAGTGCTGATGATGCTCAGACAGCAGCCTTGTTGCAGGTGGCATACCTGTGCCATTAGGCAGCAGCAGCCAGCCTGCAGGCTGCGCCTGCTACGACGCCCCAGCCACCAACAATGGCACCTGCGCCAACCAGGTCCGCCGGCAACAGGCCAGAAGATAGGCAGTGCCTGAGAATCTCAAGTGGCGAGTGTGAAAGCGGCTTAGCTGCCTTTGCAGGCCGCCAGCGGCCAGTGCCGCGCGGACTTCATGCTGGGGAGGTCGCCCTTTGACACAAATGGCCCCTGCTCCATTTCCTGCCAGGCTTGTCCGCCCGCCTGCATCCGCATCTCCCAGCCTGTCTGCCCCTGCAGCGGTGCGCTCCTCACGACCATGTTCTCTCGGGCTAGGCTTGGTATCCTGCCTGGCCTGCGAATGAAAGGGCGTGGCCTGCCTGCAGACGTGGCGCCGGCGGTGCTGGGCCTGAGCTGCCATGACGTGGCAAGCCTCTCTTTTCCTTGCCCCATGCTCAGCCAGCCAGCCAGCCACAAGCAAGGCGCCGCAAGCAACGGCCAAGCCTCGCGCCTGAGGAGAGGGCGCCTGCCTGGCAGGCAGACAAGGGCATGTGCAACGACACGGCCATTGCAGCGCCCAATCCGCAGTCCCTGGCTGGCTACTGCCAGGCCAGCTGCGCTCGCTGCCCGTGCACCGACGTTCCTCCGCCCGGCTCCAACTTCAGCTGCCCGCAGCAGGCGCTCCCCCTGCTTCGCTGCAGGCTGAGGGCGCTGTGTGCTGAGGCAGCGGAATGTGTCCAGTCTCGCCTGAATCTGTGGCCCCTCGGCAGGCCTTCTTCAAGAAGTGCGACGAGGTCTGGATGAACCAGCGCTCGGCCGCCGCCCCGCGCGGCTTTTGCGAGATCAGCTGCGGCCGCTGCAGCCTGCAGGCACGTGCTCCCGCCAGCCTGCCTGTCTGCAGCAAGGCTGCTTCACAATCCGCTGACAGATCGCCACATTGGCTGCTATTGACCGCAGGCGCAGTGCCCTGACTATTACCTGAACGCAAACGCCGCGCCGCCGGAAGCCACGCAAGCCTGCCCGGCCGACGCCTGTCCCGCAACGCCAGCAGCCGGCAGCATCCCTCGCCCCACAGCCCCTGCAGGCGGTCCTTACGTGCAATACACCCTGCCCAACCCGTCGACCTATGTTGGCATCGGCGGAAACCCGCAAGGCGGTAGTGGCAGCAATCCGGCCCCCAACACCCCCACCGCGCAGTACAACCTGCCCGGCCGGTCTGCCGGCTGAGATCTCAACAAGACCAGTGACCACTCTCTGTCTTTGGCGCTGATGGGAGGCGGCACCCTGTTTGTTGCCTGATGCTGCTGCGTGCTGGAAGGGCCGGCTTGGGCGCTGCTGGACCTGAGGTGCAGTGGCAGCAGTGCAGTTGTCAGTACAGTTACAGTGTTTTTTGCTGTTGGCTTGGGCCTCTTTCACGGGCCCGAGCGTCTCGTGAATAAGGCCAGAAGTCGTCTCCTACAGTGACGCAGCTACGAGGCCATGCAGCGCCTGTTGGAAGCTCCCAGCAACCAAGCAGAAACCCAAGAGCGAGGAAGCGCAGGCGAGTGATCCTACAGCAAAGACACGGCAGGGCGCCCGGCTGGGCTACCGGGCAAAGGCGGCCAGGGCGACCGTCAGGCTGTCAGATTGCAAATCGTGGCTCTTGGAAACGATGTCCAGCAGGTTTTCTGCCGTGATCAATAGCAGGAGGGCGACGCCCAGCGCCAGCAGGCCCAGCGTGGCTGCCGCCTGCCAGAGCGCCAGCCCGCGCCGGTGCAGCAGCAGGAAGCAGAGGCTCGGCAGCAGCAGCGAGCAGCTGACGGAGCAGAAGCCGCCGGACAGCGACATGATGTCGCCCAGCACGTTGAACGCCTGCCAGCAGACCCATCCGGGTCCCTTCAGTGATGACTGGGAATGGAGTTCCGTTGCGGCACACAACTACAGGCAGGCACGCGTGCTGCACTGCGCTGTGCTGCCCTCGCTTGCAGGGCGCAGCTTGCTCGAGCCTGCAGTGCTGCTGGCAAGGTGGGGGCATCAGGAGTGGCAGAGTGGGACAAGGGGAGCGCGCCGAGTAGGAGAGGACGCCGCCCAGCAGGAAGATGAGCAGCCGGATGGCGGCGCCGACTGCATAGGGCGGCGCTGCTGCGCCAAAGCTGCCCAGCGGCGTCACGCTGCACACCATGTCCTGCAACAGGCCAGCCGAGGTTGCAGACTCCAACCTTTTTGGCAAAAAAGGGCTCCGCACGCTCTACCTTGCCCTCCCACCTCAGCAACAGTCAGGCGATGCAGTCAGGCAGCCCCACAGCCAGGTCCTGGAAGAAACGATCCCCAGGCGATGTGAGTGTCAGCTGCATTGGGGGGGGAATGCGCTGTTATATGGACTCTCACCTGCACGATAAGGACCAGGTTGGGGTAGGTCGTGCAGGCATTGACGAGGATGCAAGCGGAAACCAGGCGCTCCAGCGTGAGCCCCGGCACCAGCAGCACCACGCCGGCAAAGCGGGCGTTCAGTTTCAGGTCGGTCGTCAGCAGCGTGTGCGCGGCGTCGCCCCAATAAAAGTAGCCGCAGCCGGCCACCAGGCTGTAGAGGAGGAACATGGTGCCAAAGCCGATGTCCAGCACGCGGCCGAAGTCCTGCAGGAGGCAGGCTCCTTGGGTGGTGCCTGATCTCGGCTGCGCCCGGGCAGCTGCCGGCGGATGCTTCGAGGGAGCATGCAGGCACGGCAGGCTGCTGTGCCTTGCGAGCAGGGTTCCTCGCTCGCAACATCCCAGGGCGGCAGGAGGGCCGAGGGGGTTGGTGCCTGTGGCCGCTTCATCGACTTGCGCAGCACCGGCAGGCTGGAGTGGCCCGAGACGGAGAGCGCGTAGATGCCGACCGCCTGGAAGATGCCCAGCCGCAGCAGCGAGTGCCCGGCCGGCGGCTGCGGCGGCGGTGAGTCAGACATTCATCACAAGTTGTGCCTCAGAGTTGTCGCTGCAACAGGGCCGCGCAGCTGGCAGCATGCATGCTGGCAGCCTGGGCAGTGAATCAGCCAGCGAGCTGTGCTCCTGCTGTAGGAAAGTGTGCGTGTCGCGCTTGGGGGGGAAGGGGAGGGCACCTGCACGGGCATGTGGCTGCGGTCGATGTCCGACAGCATGGAAAAGGCGACCGTGACGGTCACGACCACGGTGGAGAGGCAGCCGGCCAGGTTGAGGTAGGACAGCACTCGGAAGGAGGGGAGGAACAGGACGGGGACGATAACAGCCGCCGAAGCGAGCAGCGCGGCTGCAAAGGGCGTCAGCCCCTCCACTCCTGCACACCACGGCAGCGTGAGGCCGCCTGTTGTTTTGTCGATTGCAGGGATCTGCGTTGTGGGGCGTGAGTGCCGCACTGTGGTCGGGCAGCAGGTCCACCACCTCCCGCCAGATGACCAGCAGTGTTATGCAACTGCCGCAGAAGAACTCGAAAATTGTGAAGAGGGCGACCACTGATTTGCCGCCAGGGCCCAGCGCTTTGACGCCTGCAAGCCGCACACTGACAATGAAGCAGTTCCGCAAACTGGAGGAGGACATGGGCCTGTCGGAGAAGGCACTGCACGAGAGCCGTGGGCCCTTCCGGACTTCATACAGCACACTGCTGGGCGATTTTGGCAAGGCCATGCATGCAGAGGCAGGAGGCTCGCCGAGATTTGGGTACGTGTGCGGCACCCCGGGCGGCAGCTTGGACATGCACCGCACGAGCAGTTTGGCCGAGAGCCAGAAGACTGCGGTCGTGGCCGCCAGAGCCGCCAGGCCCAGCCAGCCGGCCATGCGCAGCGTGTACGCTTGTGATAGGAGGCCCAGGCCCATGTAGATGTTCACCTGCAGCGGGCCAGAGGGCAGCCCTTGACATCTGCTGCCGAGGCACATGCCAGCCCTGGAGCCAGCCCAACTTGAGGGCTCGACGAGCCACTGCACGCGGCACCCGAGAACGAATGGCAGCCGCACCAGGTTGAACGTGGCCTGCAGCACGCTGGCGCCGTGCTCGCGCGTGCTTGCGGCCGCAGGTTGGGTGTCGATGATGACCACCTCGTCCCGTGGCCCGCCCGAGTCGCTGCAATCAATGGCGAAATTTGTTCAAGAGCAGAAATGGATACGATTGCAGACGGGAAGCCTGTGCGGGAGCTGCAATTTGCGGCACTGCCATCAGCATCTCTAAGGTGGCGGCGTACTCGAGCAGTGGCTCCGCCAGGCGGGTCATGCTGCACAGTCGGGTGAGAGCTGCAGTGCTGGTAGGCGCCTGGAACGACTCTGTCGCCGGCGAAGCGAGCAAACCCTGTGCTGCAGCAAGCAGCAGTAACTGTCACTTGTCAGGCAGTGTTGCAGCAGCGCTGTTTGCTGCATTCCGCAATAGTGGGATCATGAAGACGCGCTCATGGCATGTCAGGGCCAAGTGAGCAGTAGCACGTAGCACCGCAAGGGTGGACGACACAACTCTGCTGGCCGGCACGCCAGGGTGGTGGGCACGCTGCCCGGCCGCACCTGACACCCCGAAGCATCCATTGATGTGACTGTGGTAATGAACGGCCTTCTTATGTTTCTCGAAGGAGTCAAAGAGCTCCCCTGCTGGCGTGACAAATCATTGCGCTGCACAAGTCGGAGCTCTTCGAGAGCTCACTTGCAGCTGACAAGCGAGCCGATGATGAGGCGCAGGCGCCAAGCACACCATTATCAGCACGCAAATAGCATCTATCCGGTTTGCCGACACCAAGAGCTTGAAGGTGGCTCAAACATCACAGGTATGCGGGTTCCCACTCAGACCACCGTGCACCGCTTCACTCGGTCACTGTTAGAGGCCGCCTTCTTCTGGGCGGCCGTCGCCTTCGTTGGTGGCTTCTTCTGACCGGCCTGCATGCGCCAAGGCAGCCTTACAAGCTTGACCATGGGCGATGCCTGCTCTATGCTTTCCTTCATTCCAAGCTGGCGTCCTAAGGAAGGTGGATGCAAGCAGACTCCAGGCAGACGTTATAGGCAGAGCTGCGCGCCTGCGCCATAGCGCCGGCGGCCTCCTGCACGGCCTCCTGCACGGCCTCCTGCTGTCCGCTCACTGCGGCCCTGCGCCTCTTGATGGGCGCCGCCACCGCCTGCACACCCCGACTGCAGTTGGGGCGCTTGCTGCCGCCTGAAGCGCTCATGCACACAGTCCCTGCCTGGGGCAGAGCCAGCAACTCACCGCCGTGCCCTCGCTCTCAGTTGCCGCCCGCTTGCTGCTGCGGGTCCGGCTGGCCGCCTGCCCCGCCTGCACAGCCAGCCAAAGCCCCTGCTCGCATCCCAAATGCTGATGCCGCCTCCTGAACAGGCGGAGCAGCCAGCCAAGAGGAAAGCCTGCCTCCTGGGCCGGGCCCGCTGCCCTGCGGCGGGCGCAGCTGGTGGCGGCCAACTGGGCCTCCTCCGGCGCTGCCTGCTGCAAAGCGCACAGCTCAGGCCGATTAAAATTTTTGCTCACGGCAGCTCTGCAGCTGAGCGATGAGGCTGGCAGGGGTGGCAGCGCGCGAGAGGCGGCCGCCTCACCTGCGCCTTCGGCTGCGCGCTGCGCGTACTACTGCGCGGGGGCGCGCGGCTGGCGGCCTGCAGCAGCGCATGCAGGTGGCTCAGACGGGCCAGGCCGCTAGGAAGCCAGCCATGTGTGGAGCCCCAGTCTGCGCAGGTGAACCGATTCGCACCTGCTCCATGCAGGCGGAGACTCCAATCCAGGAGACGCTCTGCCCCTGCTGTGAGGGAGAGCTCGGCCCTTCGACGGAAAAGCTCAGTTGTCAGTGGTTCCGACTGGCGCCCAGCACACGCCATCGCCTTCCATCACCTTCCAGAGCCCCAGTGTCGGGCCCACCAGATGTAGCGTCCCACTACACCGGCGCCCAGGCAGGGCTGGGCTGCTGGCCGCCAACCAGGTACTGCTGCTTCACGGCGACACAGCCACCAACCGCAGACACCTTGCCGTCCTCGCAGCGTGACCAGCTGCCGGTGGCATCCGCCACGAAGGCCACGTAGTGGCGCCCGTAGTAGGCGCCCAGGCTGGCCAGGCGCAGGCGCCCTGGCCGGCAGCCGGCCACCAGCTCGCCCGGCTCCAGCTCCTGCTGGCAGTCGCGCAGCCTGTCTGGTTCTTCCCGTGCAGCACTGAGGGCCCGCCAGGCGGCCTAGTATTTGGAGTCGCTGCCGGGACAGGGAGAGGCCCACCGACTGGAGCGCATGGAGCATGGCTCGCAGGCCAGGGCGCGACTCCTGCTCCTGCTCCCAGCGGAGCTGCAGCAGGAGGGAGCGCAGCTGCTGGCCACCGCGCAGCAGGGCCCGCTGCACCGGGCGGCGCTGGCCGCAGCCGCCTGCACATGCGGGGCAGCAGGCAGCTCAGCGCGACTGCCGCTGAAGTCAAACCCAGAAAGGATTGGCAAGGCACAGCAGCAGCCTGAGGCGGAGCGGGAGCGCACCCTCCTCGCGGGCACAGAATCTTGGCAGCGAGGCGCCAACGGCGGCGGCCAGCGTGCGCCCACAGCTGGCGTGCGGGCCCGCCCTGGCAGCCACAGCGCGCAGCTCGGCGGCCGGCAGGTGTTGGACCAGTTTGCGCGCGCCCGTGCGGCGTCGGCAGCTGGCACAGCTGATGGCGTCCCAGAGCTGCCACTGCCTCGAAGACGGCCGCGAGCAGGACGCCTCCGCCTGCAGCGGCGCCGGGCTGTCAAGCAGCAGGCCAATTGCAAACGGCGATTATGCTCATCGACAGTGCTGAATGCCGCTTAGTGCCATGCGCCGGCCTGCAGGAGAGCAAAGTGACATGTGAGCCGAGCAGCAACCAAGACATGCCGCAGCCTCCAAATCAGCCGCAGTCCTGCAAGGCATGGGTTTGCGTCGCAATTGCAAGCAGGCAATCTGGGCCAGTTCCGAGCTGTGTCTTGCCTGTGCTGTAGTGGCTGGCGGCCTGGCGTTTCGAATTGGAAGCTGCTAGAAACTGGAGAACGCGCCTCCAGCTCTCTTGCCAAGTCGGCCGTGATGGCCGGCCTCTTCTCGACGTCGGTCAGGAGACCCACCACCTGCCGCCGGATGGCCACCAAGGTTTCGAAGGCGGGAACGTCCGCAATCCAGTTGGGCGGCTGCGAGCAAGCAGACCACGAGCAGGGGAGTTCGGAAGTGGCTGGAGCCTCACTATACGCCTCTCTATCTGGAGCTTGTCGCGGAGGCGGTCCAGCTCCGCGTTGTCGCCGGGCGGCAACTGCCGAGGGCGGAACAAGCCGAAACCGTTCGCTGCGTACGCCATCGTGAGAGCGCGCCGACTAGGGCTCGATGAAACTAGAACTCGAATGAACGAGAGCAAAAAATGCGCCAAAGGCGGTACTTATGTGAAAAACCCTAGATGGGCAAGAATCACTGCCAAGGGGCGTGCAGTCCGAGCGAGAAACCTTCGCGGTATGATAGTTAAGCATCTGATGATTCTATGTTCGACATGGTCATCGTTTCTGTGGGAGACTAGATCAGCGATGGCGGTGTGCATCTTGCGGTATAGAGTTGCGTCTCGGCGACGGCCTTTTCTCCAGAAAGTATGAGTATATAGCCTCTAACAGTAAAACTCTCCACTGTAGCGGCCCCAC
Organism: Trebouxiophyceae sp. KSI-1; assembly: GCA_003568905.1. Lineage (NCBI taxonomy): Eukaryota > Viridiplantae > Chlorophyta > Trebouxiophyceae > Trebouxiophyceae sp. KSI-1. The sequence goes on from BHFV01000988.1 coordinate 9,800, forward strand.
GGAAGTTGCTGCTGCCACAGATGGAAAGCGCAAGCGGAAGGACGGGAGGATGCAATGGTGCTGGAAATCAGGACACCAGCCGCCTGCTCGAGGCCAACTTCCTGCGGCCTGGCTTGTGGCAGGGATCGCAGATCGCAGTGACAGTCGCCAAGTTCACGGTGGCCGCAGCCGGGCAGCGAAAGGAGCGCAGGAAGAAAGACAGCCGGCACGGCAAGGGCTGGTGCAGCTAGAGCTCCGCGCGCCCTCCCAGTTCAGGCGTCAGCAAAGCAGACCAGGCAGGGCTGCAGGCCGCCTGCCAGGCACTGCTGCTTCACGGCGGCCCAGCCGCCGACCGCGGACACCACGCCGTCCTCGCAGCGTGTCCAGCTGCCGGCGGCGTCCGCCACGAAGGCCACGTAGTGGCGCCCGTAGTAGGCGCCCAGGCTGGCCAGGCGCAGGCGCCCCGGCCGGCAGCCGGCCACCAGCTCGCGCGGCTCCAGCTCCTGCCGGCAGCCGCGCCACGCCATCAGTCTCTTGTGCTACAGCAGGACGGCATCGCAACCACACAGAAGTGCAAGATAGCCTTGCTGCCGGGGCAGGGAAGGAGTAGCCCACTGGCTGGAGGGCGTCGAGCGTGGCGCGCAGGGCGGGGCGCGACTCCCGCTCCAGCTCCCAGCCGAGCCGCAGCAGGAGGGAGCGCGGCTCCTGTGCGCCGCGCAGCAGGGCCCGCTGCACAGGCCGCAGTTGCCCGCAGCCGCCTGCGCATGCAGCCGGCTCAGCACTGCCGCCGCTGGAGTCCGTGCAAGAAGGCAGGCTCCACAGGCGGAACCAGACGCACCCTCCTCCTGGGCGCAGAACCTGGGCTGCGCGGCGCCGATTGCGGCGGCCAGCGTGCGGCCAAAGCCGGCGCGCGGCTCTGCGGGGCGCGACTCCCGCTCCAGCTCCCAGCCGAGCCGCAGCAGGAGGGAGCGCGGCTCCTGTGCGCTGCGCAGCAGGGCCCGCTGCACAGGCCGCAGTTGCCCGCAGCCGCCTGCGCATGCAGCCGGCTCAGCACTGCCGCCGCTGGAGTCCGTGCAAGAAGGCAGGCTCCACAGGCGGAACCAGACGCACCCTCCTCCTGGGCGCAGAACCTGGGCTGCGCGGCGCCGATTGCGGCGGCCAGCGTGCGGCCAAAGCCGGCGCGCGGCTCTGCGCGGCTGGCTGCAGCGCGCAGCTCGGCGGCCGGCAGGTACTGCGCGGCCTGCACCAGCGCGCGCGCGCCCGTGCGGCGGCGGCAGCTGGCGCAACCGACTGCGTCGCACAGCCGCCACTGGAAGGCTGCTGCCAGCGGGACGCCGTCCGCCTGCAGCGTCGACAGGCTGTCCAGCAGCAGGTCGAGGGCGTCCGCCGCGTCTGCCATCCTGCCTGCAAGACCACGGCAGGCGCTCATTCGCAGTGCTTGTTCAGCAAATCTCAGCTTTTGAGGCTGACTCAAGGCCATGCTCACGCCCCTGCAGCACGCCCAAAGCAGAGGACCGCAGCGGCGTAGCAGGTGCTGGGACGCGCACCGGGGCCAAAGTCGGGGTTGCGCGCTGCCAGCGCGGCGCGCAGCGCATCCGGCGGCACCGGCTGCCTGCTGCCGGCCGCCTGCGCCTTGTCCATGGCCAGCAGCAGGTCGGCCAGCGCGGCGGCAATCGGGTGCCCCTGCAGGCGGGCGGCTGCTCAGCGCCAGGCTTGCCTCATTTGCAGAGTCCGGTGCCGTGGCACCCTCGGGGCTGGGAGGTACTGGGCAGATGAGGGCTGGGTCATGCAAGCGCCGAGCAGCAACGCAGGGGAGGGTGGCAGGCGGACCTTGGCGGCGCCGGAAGAGGCACGCCAGCGCAGCAGCGCCGCCTGCAGCCCGGGCATCCGCCGCAGGCACTGCACCGCTGTGTTGAGGAAGCAATGATTATCTCCTCCGCGGTTGCGCAGGCCGGGCGGCGGGCCGGCGCGGGGCTGCGGCGGCGGCTGCAGCTGGATGCCCAGGTGGGCGGCCCAGGCGCCAAAGCCGGGCGGCTGCGGCGGGCGTGCACCTGTGGCAACGAATTCACGATTTTGAGTGCCGGGCAGCACAAGCA
>BHFV01000989.1:0-11860 GCA_003568905.1 Trebouxiophyceae sp. KSI-1
CCCCCCTTGCCGGCCTGCTAGCATTACGTCTTGGCGCCTGCCTTCCCAGCTCAGCAGCATTGCTCCCTACTAGTTCCTTGGAGCCTGCCGGCTGGCCTCCTCTGACTCTCTCGCCCAGGCCAGCTAAGCTCTGCACGACAGCCGCTTGCCTGATGCAAGGCAAAGCCGCCGCACACAAACCGCCTGCAAGCCCAAACCTCGCGCCGCAGCTGCCTGTTCCCCGTACTGCCTGTGCCAAATCTGGCAAAGTCACGCGAGCTGCCGATGCCTNNATCTGGCATCGCATGCATCGCATGCAGACTCGGAAAAACGAGTCTGAAGAAATGAGATTAATTAAAATTAATCCATTAATTACTTACACACCTTTTGGCGTGATGACGAGGCAAGCTGGGTGACCAGCTTTTGCCCCGACCCTTTCTCCGGACAAAATGAGACGCACTCACGTCGGCTCTCCTGCCACCGCTGCAGGCGCCGTTCGTGTACCACGACGGCCGCCTGAGCGTCGCCTTCCAGTCGACCGGCTACTACAGCACGCAGGAGGAGCCGGAGGTGCCGCGGCTGAGCGAGCTGCAGCTGGAGGCGCTGCGCACGGTGCAGGCGCTCGCGATCGACCCGGAGCTGTCCATCCACTTCCTGCTGCAGCCGGGCGACATCCAGCTGCTGCACAACACGACGGTGCTGCACGGCCGCGAGGGCTTCGTCGACGGCGAGGCGCGGCTTCCCCCCTCTTCTTCTCGTGCCGGGGTGCCTGTGGCTCTGCCGCCGCTGTGCAGAAATATCGCGGGCGCTTGCGGCTTTGGACCGGGCCTGACAACACCAGGAAGCCATGGAGGAGGCCTGTCTGCCAGTAGCGCAAGCACACAAGTCGGACGCTCACAGTCCAGGGTCTGGCCTTGCCTTGTTGGCTGGTGGCCCTCAACATCGAGGGGACATCTGCTTGCCTGGCCCCTGGGGGGGACGCTGCAGCCTGCCAGGGAGGGTAGGCACAGTCAGGCGTGCGTGCTGATTCGGCGGCTGGCATCGGCTGCAGACGGCCGAGACCAAGCGGCACCTCATCCGCTGGTGGCTCGACTCCTCCGGCACTCCAGTCAAGGAGCTGCGCAAGCGGCGGCCGCTGGCCTGCTTCGGCGACCGGCTGCGGGACCCCGCCGGCGGCTGGCCCTTTGCGCAGCCGCCCTACAGCATCATCCTGGACAGCAAGGCCGACAGGGACGCCTCCCTCGTCAAGTTCCTGTGATGGCAGGCGCAGCCGCCGGCTGCTAGTAGAGCAGAGAGAGAAGAACAATACGATTGCCATCCATCCGTGTGGAAGAAACGCACGACGCGTAGCTGCTAGCTTTGAGGAGCCTGTCGCTCTGCTGTCTATTATGAGGCTGGTCGGTGTTTGGTTTGCCGCGGTGCGGCCCCTGTCAGGTTTGAACTTTTGAGGTGCGACGCACGACATCGAGGCTCCGAAACGAGCAGGCCCCCTCTGTCTGAAACGGCAAGATGCTGTAATCCTTGTGGATGCGACTCCAGCCGCCCTGTGATGGAGGCTCTCCGATGCAGGCTGCTGACTCTCTCCTGGGCTGCCTGCTAAGTAAGCGGCTGGGCAGCATTTTCCACCGCGAGCTGCGCAGCAAGTCCCGAACAAGAGAGCAGGCAAGCAGGAGTGTCACACAAAAGGCAAGGGGAAGAGCACGCGCAGCACTGTAAGCGAGCCGGCAGGAGCAAGGACAGCCGCAAGCCCTGCAGGCAAACGCTGCTGCAGCAGAGGAGGAGCGGCACGAAGGCGGGCAGAGCACATCAGCCCCAGGCAGGCAGGCGCCTGCCCTTGCGCCAGGGGCTGGGGCGGAGGGCGACCGGCCAGTCCCGGAAGAGGGCGTCCAGCAGCTCGCCCTGGCCCTGGGCCCGCAGCTGCGCGGCCGCGTCCCACGGCAGGGCCTCCTGCCGGCGGGCGGGCAGCGGCGGGGGCCACGCCCGCCTGAGTCCCTGGCGGGGCTGCCTGCTGGGCCGGGTGGCGGAGGCGCGGGCCGGGCGCGGGGAAGCGGCGGGCTGCGGCGGCGGGCTGGCTGCTGGCCGCGGCGGCTCATCGGGCGCCAGCCGCTGCAGCTGCCAGGGGTCGGCGTGCTTCACGTACGCCGCCACGGCGGTCACCGCGGCGTACCCCAGGTATCCGGGCCAGGTGGGCGGCACCCAGTGCGCCAGCAGCACCACAGCGATCTGCAGGTGGGCACCAGCTGCTGCTGAGTCCCGCTTCTGCTGCGCTGCTGCGGACAGTTGCTGGGGCGCGTGCAGGGCGTAACGTAAGAGGCGTGCCTGCACGGCCGGCGGCAGCCCGCTCTTCAAACCGCAGTCGACCAGCTCCCCCGCGAAGCAGGAGGAGAAGGCGAACAGCAGCAGGTTCGACAGCAGCCGCCAGCGCCAGGAGCTGAGGCCGGGGCAGGCCTCCTGCAGCGCCGCCAGGAGCTGCCGGGCGCCCGCAGCGCTGTTGGGGTCCAGCGCGGCTGCAGTCTTGTTGCCCCCCTGCATGCAGGCATGCGGGGGATGGAGCTTGGTTTGGAAAGGTCCAATGAGGAGGGGCCGAGGGCAGAGGCATCGACAAGAAGAGCAGGTGCTGTGGGCAGCACCTTGACGAGGGAGCCGGGCGCAGAGGGTGGAGCAGAGGCAGCCGCAGCTGCCTCGCAGCTGAACAGGACAACGAAGACGAAGGCGAAGAGGATGGCCTTTGCCAAGGCCATCGCGCAGCAGTCCTGCAGGAGGAAGTCCTTCCGGTCAGAAGCAGCGGTCTGGGCCGCGGCGCTGAATATCTGCGTGCGTATTTCGATGGCAGTTTGTGAGGAGAGCAGCCATACGCCCGCAGAGAAACGCGCAACGCAGCTCAGAGAAGATGGCTGCAACTGTAACATCAGCCAGATGTGGCCGTTTGCATCGCCCTGTTGGATCACCCCACTACTCATACTGTCTATTGTACGTTTGATACGCTGTCATACTGCGCAGAGGCGGCTTCGGGGCTACCGTGCACTTGGCGCCAACCCCGATTCGAACTCCATCGCGTGCAATCTGCCCCGGCTCCAAACGCAAAAGGCTCTTTGGGAGGCAATAGTGGACACTGTTGCTATCATGAACCGCAGTGCGCGGCTCGGAGTGAAGGAACGTCCCGAAGGTGCGAGCTAGGCGGGCAACAGGATTCGCACCTTTACGGACGAGCGAAGGAGGTGGACGGAAGGCTAGCGCAAGCAGCAGGGAGGGCGTGAGCGTCCTCTGCTCCAGCTGAAAACGATAAGACGCCTGCGGCGAATGCCGGGCCTGGCGCCGAGCTGCGAGGATGCTTGAACGGCCCTAGCCAGGGCAGAGCGTTTTGCTCTCAGAACCAGCAGCTGCGCTGTGCTTTAAGCTCTGGACTGCCTGAATAAATGCATCCATTCTGTACGAGGGAATGGGCCAGCGGGGCATCTGGGATGGGTCGCCAAGACACATGCCCATCTGCACATGTGCCTGATGCGGCGCACATGTTCTGCACATGAGCATGTGCGCAGATTGCAACGAAGCATGAAGTGGCAAGTTCTACAGGGCCTCAGCTGGACTATAAAGTGTGCAACTGTGTTTCACTCAACCACCCTGGCCACGTTCTGCTCGTTACGGACTTGGCAAGCGCCTTGCTGAAGCTGGCCGATGTGCTCAGCCACTGACGGTTCATCAAGCACAGTAACCAATGTGAAGGCTGTCAGTGGTCCCAGCAGCTAGTAACAAGCGTGCAAGCACCGTTTGAGATGGTCAGCGGGCGCCAATCCCCTGCTGGCGTCGAGGCTCCCTCCTCCCCTCTCCCACACTGATAGTCTCCCCATCTCCACACCCGCCACAACACCAGCCATCCCTCCTCATTGCTACGCCGTTGCCAAGCGCCTGCAGCGCCAAAAAGCGGCGCCCGTCTGGCTGCAGCCCCTGCGGCCCAGCCCTGCGCACAAGGAAAGGCACGCCGTTGTGTTCGCCCTCGTGTCTGTGCACAGCGCGGGGAAGAAGCAGATGGGCGTGTCCAAGAGACATGCGAGCACTGTACTCGGCATGTGACAGGCTCACTGCCGTGAAAAGCTGCTCACTTCGGCAGAGACGGCGGTCCTTGCTTTCGCCGCCTCTCCTCGGCAGCGCAGCAGCGGCGGGCCCGGGCGGGCGCTGCGCGACAACCCAGCACCGCGGCTGCGCAGCAGGACAGCAGGAGCTCAGTCCGCTGCACTGTGTCAGCACACACCAGGCAACTGCTGCTGCATCTTGAGAAAGCAGACTCAGTGTCACAGCCGGCGTCAGTCTGAAGCTGCATCTGTCTGGGGAGCGGCTCCTCGCAGCTCCTCCCTTCCACTGACCAGCTCTGCTGTCCGGCACCCATAATATGCTTGAATTCCCCCTAATTCCCCCATCACCCTCGAGAGCCCAGCGTCAAGCCCACCGGAGGTAGCCTCCCGCTGCAGCATCTCACTGATAGCGGCTCATGATGGCCAGGAGGGAGGTGCCGCCTCCTGCAGCAGCAGAGACTCGACAGCCTCGTCGGCGGCCGCCACTTCAGCCACTTGCCGCCGCGTGCGCCCTGCCTCCAGCGCGACCGCCTCCTGCTGCCCGTTGCGCGACTCCTTGCTTTCCTCGGAGGCAAGGGCGAGCTCCTGCTGGGCGCAGCAGCTGCAGCCGTTGCGCTGCAGCAGGCCGCACCGCTCCACGGCTGCGCAAAGCAGCCCGTCGGCTGCCGCTGCTGCTTGCCTGATGTGCACTTCTTAGGTCGGCGGTGCTGCACCAGTGCAGTTGTTGGCACCTGCTGGCAACAGATTTGCACAGAGCTGCCTGTCTGGTCTGGGCTGCAGGGCAGTCCCGGCAGGTGAGGGGTCAGGTTTGGGGCACTACTGTGGCTCTGGAGCCGATCTCTGGAATTTGTGGCTTGCAGCACTGTGCAAATCGGAGGAGGGAGCAAGAAGTACAAATTGTTGGGTGTGCAGCAGGTTCCTGGGAACCTGTCGCTCTGCCTTCTGCCGTCTGTTGTGCGGATCGGTGTTTTTTGCTCGACCTTGTCGATCGCCGTGAGGCTTTTCTGCCCTTCAAGCTCTCTCACTGCAGAGAGGAAGCGGCATGCTGTGCTCCCGCGAAGAGAAGGGCCCCCTCGTCTTCTGTGGCCCCCTGAGCATGCTGACGCTCTTCTGCGCTGCTTGCTGACTAAGCGGCTGGGCAGAACGCCATTTGCACAGCGAGCTGCAAGTCCCGAACGAGAGAGCAGGCAAGCAGGAGTCACGTTCAAAGCAGGGGCGGCACACACACTGTCAGCCAGCCAGGAGGAGCAAGAACAGCCGCGACCTCAGCAGGCAGAGCCGCAGCAGAAGAGGGGGAGCAGGCAGGGCACATCAGCCCCAGGCAGGCAGGCGCCTGCCCTTGCGCCAGGGGCCGGGGCGGAGGGCGACCGGCCAGTCCCAGTTGACGGCCTCCGCCAGCTCGGCGTAGCCCTGGACCCGCAGCTGCTCGGCCGCGTCCCAGGGCAGGGCCTGCCGGCGGGCGGGCAGCGGCGGGGGCCATGCCCGCCTGAGGCCCTGGCGGGGCGGCCTGCTGGGGCGGGCGGCGGAGGCGCGGGCCGGGCGCGGGGAAGCGGCGGGCGGTGGCGGAGTCGGCGGTGGCGGCGGGGTGGCTGCGGGCCGCGGCGGCTCATCGGGCGCCGGCCGCTGCAGCTGCCAGGGGTCGGCGTGCCGAATGTACGCCGCCACGCCGGTCACCGCGGCGTAGCCAAGGTAGCCGGGCCAGCTGCTGGGCACCCAGTGCGCCAGCAGCATCACAGCGATCTGCAGGTGGGCACCAGCTGCTGCTGAGTCCTGCATCTGCTGCGCTGCTGCGGACAGTAGCTGGGGCGCGTGCAGGGCGTAAGAGGCGTGCCATGGCAGCCGGCGGCAGCCCGCTCTTCAAACCGCAGTCGACCAGCTCCCCCGCGAAGCAGGAGGAGAAGGCGAACAGCAGCAGGTTCGACAGCAGCCGCCAGCGCCAGGAGCTGAGGCCGGGGCAGGCCTCCTGCAGCGCCGCCAGGAGCTGCCGGGCGCCCGCGGCGCTGTTTGGGTCCAGTGCGGCTGCAGTCTTGTCGGCCCCCTGCATGCAGGCATGCGGGGGATGGAGCTTGGTTTGGAGAGGTCCACTGAATAACGAGGGGGCGGAGACAGAGGCATAGAGGAGACGAGCAGGTGATGTGGGCAGCACCTCGGAGAGGGAGGCGGGCGCAGAGGGCGGAGCAGAGGCAGCCGCAGCTGCCTCGCAGCTGAACAGGACAAAGAAGAAGAAAGCGAAAAGGATGGCCTTTGCGAAGGCCATCGCGCAGCAGTCCTGCAGGAGGAAGTCCTTCCGGTCAGAAACAGCAGTCTGGGCCGCGGCGCTGAAAATCTGCGTGCGTCTTCAGATGGCAGTTTGTGAGGAGAGCAGCCATGTGCCCGCAGAAAAACGCGCAATTCAGCTCTCAGAGAAGATGGCTGCATCTGTAACATCAGCCAGATGTGGCCGTTTGCATCGCCCTGTTGACTCTCCCGACCACTCCTGCCTATACAATTGATGGGAGTGCACGCTATAAAAGTGCGCAGAGGCGGCTTCGGGGCTCACGGGCACTTGGCGCCCTCCCCGATTCGAACTCCATCGCGAGCAATCTGCCCCGGCCTGCCCCGGCCGCACCCGCAAAACGCCTTCTGGAGGAGAATAATGGATATGATTGCATCTTCAAGCACAAATGCACCTCTCAGAGAGTGGGGGAGCCAAAAGGTGCGAGCTAGGCGGGCACTGGAGGGAAACGGCAATCGCACCTTCACGGACGAGCGAAGGAGTCAGGCGGAAGGCCAGCGAAAGATGCACGGGCTCCCAAGTCGCGAGCGTGCTCTGCTTTAGAGATAAGACGCCTGCGGCGAATGCCGGGCTTGATGTCGAGCTGCGGGGAGGCTTGAACGGCCCTAGCGGGGCATATGGGCGCCCGTCTCCGCCCGTCATCAGCCGTCACAATACGATCGGACGGCCGCTGAATGCAAGCTTACAGCCGAAGCTATCCCTCTGGCGTAGTCACAAGTGATTGGAGCAAAGGCGCCGGTTTCGACTCCGCGGAGATGGCGATGCAGTGCGCGCAGGATCGCGAGCCTGCACCTGCAGAAGGAGGGGCGCCGCTCCGAGACTGAGGGCGCGCGCGCAGGGGGGCCCATCAGCGCCGGCGCGGGTCGAGCTAGTTGCGTAGGCCCCTCGGGACGACGCTCACGCTTGCGACAGTGCTCGCAAGCGGGGGCGTCGCCTCAGGCGCCGGGGTCCTTTGGGCAGCAGGGCGCCACCGTACTGGCCGAAATTCTGCCCAGGTGCTCACTTGTCTGCCTTGCGTGGGTGTGGCAGGCCCTGATTGTGCTCTGACCAGGCCAACTGATGCGCCTGATCCCAGCTCAGTGCTCAACCTCAGGACCTCGGAAGAATTCCCTACAACGATGGCTGACAGTCTCCGACCTTCCGTCTTGCAGCTTGCATGTGCCAGCCCCGCGCTCGCCGCGGAGGCTGCGGAGGCAGCTGGAGGCTGCTGTGCGCCGGGCAGCCAACCTGGAGCAGGAGCTGGCTGCCGCCAGGGCCAACGCAATTATCGGCCGGCAGCGTGAGGCCCACCAATTTCTGGCAGCCGCCACAGTAATGAGCCAAGAGTGCTGAGTCCATAACATCTCTTTGTGGCGGCGCCCATGTGTCTGCCTGAGCTAGTTGCAGACATTCCGTTCTTTGCAGCCAGCGGAAGGTAGCGGAACGACTAGCGACAGATCACGACAGCCCATCCACATCGATCTTACTGCGCCGCCCTGCAGGCCACACTGAGGAGGTGACTGCGTGGGAGCGCACCGCGCGGCTGGCGATGGCAGAGCGCCGAGTTGCTGCGCTCAACACGCGGATGGCGGGACAGGCTCTCCGCCTGCACGAGAAGGCTGCAGAGGCGCTGACCGTGCCCGAGCCCGGCCAGCTGGAGGTATTTGCGCCCACGAAACCGCCAGCAGCTGGGGAGGGCCCCCGGCGCTTCAAGGCTGAGCTGGCTGGGGAGCAGCCTGGCCAGTAATTTGCGGCGCTGATTACGAGCAGACGCGTGGTGGAGAGGAGAGCGTCATGCAAGCTCTTTTTGCCCGTGTCTATGGCGGTGAACTGCAATTAGCAGTGCTGTGAGCAAGACCTTACAGCAAAGTGTAGCGGGAGTCTGGATTCAGTGGACCTGACTTTGGAGCTCTGGCAGGCGGGGTGTCGAAGTATGGGCATCGGTAATCACCCTTTGACAATGAGCCCCACCGTTGAGGACCGTGCCCAACAAGGTGCTTTCACTTGCACGCAAAATCATGGATGCCCAGGCACCCACGCTCTGTGCGATGCTGCCCGACTGTGGATGCTGGGCCGTGACACACCGGGAAACTGGAGGCAGCACCACCGGCCAAGCCGCCAGCAGCTGCAAGGGCGACCAGTGCTCCGATGACGGGCTGGGGCAGCAGGGCGGCACTGTTCCTCATGGACATACCTTCTGGCACAATAATGTAGGCAGCTGATAGCTTGCAGGCTGTGTAAGCAGTTGAAGAGGCAGCATCTCTGCCCATCCCAGGCCTAATGTCATTCGGTGACCGCCAATGCAGCGTCAGAAACGGCCGGCGGAAACGCCAGAAGAGGGTGAGCCAGGCCAGAGCCCGCCATTTCCTTTGCTCAGAACTTCTCCTTCACTGCTGAGACCCCACCTACCCACCTGCCGAGAGCGCCGCTATTCTTCCTCCCGCTTCGCCGCCATGAGAGGACTGGCGGGCGTCCTCTTCAGCACGTCCCTCCTGCGAGGAAAGGTGCGATTTTGCCTGCACTCCAGCTCCGATCACGGCGGCGGCGCCCGCATTGCTCCCGCAGCTGTCTGGCTGGCACCTCTCGCTGCCCCTGCCAGTTTCTGGCTCGGCGCCGCCACACGTCCGTTATGTACTTAGTGCGCGCGGCGGGGTGTAGCACTGCCGCACGCTTCTTATTCCTTCTGCAAGTGCTTGGCTGCCCTCTGGCCGGCAGAATTGTGCCTGGTCCCTGCCTTTTGAACGCCGATGCTCAAAGCTGCTTCTGACAGAGTGGACGTCCTGCTGTAGAACAGCTGCGCGATTATGGCCTCCAAGGGAGCCATCCTCTTCGCCTTCATCTTCTTTGTCCTGTTCAGCTGCGAGGCAGCTGCGGCTGCCTCTGCTCCCCCGGCCTCGCCCGCCTCCTCTCCGAGGTGCTGCCCGCATTACCTGCTCGTCTCCTCTATGCCTCTGTCTCCGCCCCCTCGTTATTCAGTGGACCTCTCCAAACCAAGCTCCAACTCTCGCATGCCTGCATGCAGGGGGGCAACAAGACTGCCGCCGCGCCCAATCCCAACAGCCCCGAGGGCGCGCGGCAGCTCCTGGCGGCGCTGCAGGAGGCCGGCCGCGGCCTCAGCTCCTGGCGCTGGCGGCTGCTGTCCCACCTGCTGCTGTTCGCCTTCTCCTCCTGCTTCGCGGGGGAGCTGGTCGACTGCGGCCTTAAGAGCGGGCTGCCGCCGGCCGCCCAGGCACGCCTCTTACGCCCTGCACGCGCCCCAGCAACCAACCGCTCCAGTCCTCTCTGAGGGACCAGAGTAAGACACAGCCACGCGCTCTGGAGCTCGGCGCCTGGCCGCCCTGTGCCTAGACTTTCTGAGCTGCTTGGGCCTGAGCCATTGTCTGATGCTGCCAAAAAGCTGATGCTGACATATTTGCTGACATGTCTGCTGGCATGCCGATCACAGGGGCCGTCACCACCCTGGCGCAAGACTGAGAGCTCCTACCATACACTGGCACCCAGGCCACCATCATGCGGCTGCTGGAGAACCCCAGCGCTCGCTGGCATCGCCAGCATCGCTCAGCCGGCCCACAACGCCAGAGTGCTGCCCTCTCCGACCTGCTGTGGGCTTGGGCAGCGGCAAGCCAGGCAGCTGCTGGAAGGCTGCTGCATGACCGTCTCCTACCCGCCAGCAGCAGGGAGTGCTGCGGCTGAGCGAGCAGCTGCAGGAGCAGCGGCAGGCCCGCCGGCGCCTGGAGAGGCACCTCGAGGACGAGGGCCGGATGCCAGAGTCCTTCGTCATGAGGGAGAAGAAGGTGCTGGTCTACAACATCCTTCCCCCCAGCAGGTTCTCCTCTGCCGGCAGAGGCTGCTTTGCTTTGATGAGCTGCTGCATCGTGCACACTGCAAGGCAGAGTGATCAGCCAGCTGGCCAACGTTTGAGGAGCCTACCTTGGCAGCAGGAGGGGAAGCTGCGCTTTTGATCTCAGCCGCCCCCTCAGCAGTTTCTGCGGGTTTTTAGGGTTTAGGGTTCAGGGTGCCTAAAACACAGGCAGTGCTCATCAAGGGGTCACTTTGCAAGGCAGCACAGCTGCAGCAGGTGCCAGCCGCATATGATTATGCATGCGAAACGTCTCAGAGCGTGCCGATTGTGGCGCGGAGATCGTGACCAGGCCTTTGTTGCCCGCAGACACTTCCTCCGCGTGAGGCGCGCGGCCGACCGGCGCCCGCGCACCCAGCAGCCAGAGCCGACGGCGCAGGAGGCGGAGATCGCGCGCCTGCGCGAGGCGCTGGCCCTGGAGAGGGAGGGTGCGTCCATCCCATCACCACCGCTTCCGAGACTGCACTGCCACATCCCTCATGCCCACTGCGTCGCCACAGCCCCTCCTCCCCACTGCATTGTCAGCCAGCTAGATTGAGCCAGATGAGCGGGCCCCCTTGGCGCGGCCGTTGGGCGGTCTACAGGGAGCTGTGTGCCTTCTGACATGTCTGCACGCTGTCGAGGGAAAATTTTTCGGCGGTCCACCTCGTTGAACAACCTATTGAGGCGAGTTTCAGGCATCACAGGGGGCCCAGCTGGAACCAGGCGCTTTGTGATAAACGCTTCGCCCCACCCTGGCGTCGGCTGGACGCATGCGTGCCTAGCTTACCTGGAGTGCGATCATTTCAGGGCCAGTAAATGCGTTAGAACGGTTTTTCACTGTAGAAACTGGCAACGGTGACTGCACGAGCCGGGGCTGCGGCCGGCTCGGCCGTTCTCGGCTCGCATGGTGATGTCAAGTCGGCAAGCATTCAAGAATCCTCAGGCGCTGGGGGCCAGCCACCTAGCGCACTGGGGTGGAAGTTGTCCAATATCGGTAATACTGTGTAGCTGACGCCACCGTTGTGTGACTGCTGCAGGCGCCATGTCCAGCTTCCGCAGCGTCCTCTTCTTGCTGCTGGCCTTCTCAGCCTGCTGCGCTGCCACAGGGACCTCAGCGCCACTCCCCGCGAGTGTCCACCCCTTCACTCTGCGGTCCCCGTTCCCCAAGGCAAAGTGAGCCGTCACGCCTGGATCCCTGCAGTCCTGGCCCCGGCTCAGGAGCAGGGCCCGCCCTTCTCGCTGGCAGGCAACGACGGCCTGGCACGGGTCAGGCCCCCACCGCACTAGCTGTCCTGACAAGGTCCTGACACCCGTCGCAGCAGCAGCCGACCAGACGGTGCTGCTTCCGATCTGCAGGCCTGGTGGCTGCTGCCTGGCGTGTCGCTGGCGGCAACAACCCTGATGGCGCTGCTGCTCGCCGCACACGATGCCGCTAGCAAGGCTGCTGCTTGGACGCCGCCCCCGCCACTGCTGCGCTACCATGCCGCCACGCTCGCTTGCCTCACGAACCAGGTGCCCCCTCTTAGCATCCTCTTGTGTGATGCTCTCTCTAAGGGCGCGCCCTTGTCAGCTGGTGGCCTGCTGGACTGAGCTTCTGCCCTCCTGCAGGCTCTTTGTTGCACCAGCAGCTCTGCGGCCAGGCTGGCTCACGAGTCGGTGATGATCCACCGCCTCCGTCGCCAGGGCTGCCGCCGAGCTGTGGCTGCAGCAGCGCCA
>BHFV01000990.1:0-11855 GCA_003568905.1 Trebouxiophyceae sp. KSI-1
GGGGGGGGGATGGATGAGCCTCTTCAGCCTCTTCAGGGCAGGGCAGGCCTGACTCCATTTTAAAGGGACCGCCTTGCTTTCCCCGAGTCTACATGATCGCGGCGCAAAAGCTGGCAGACAGCCGGCCGCGAGCGCGCCAGGCTGTCACTGCAGCAGCGCGGACACGCTTTGCGCGGCAACACTCTCAGGGGAAAGACGGAGAACTGTCGCATGGGCGCCAATCGTTGCACAAAGCCGTTCCCGGGCTACAGCTGCTGCTGGTCTTACAGTCGCGCATCTAAAAAACCCAAAAACAAAAAAACAAAAAAAAACAGAAACTAAGATTGAGCCGTGGATGGGGGCCACGCACCGCCGCACGCCTGCACTAGGCGCTCCATGTTGCGCCGCTTGGCCCGCCGCAGTGCCAGGATGCCGGCCTGCGCCAGCATGTCCAGGGAGCCCGGGTCGATGCCCTTCTGGTTGATGACCGCGAAGCCCTCGCCCTCTCCGCACACCTGCGGCGACGCTAGCCTGTCATGCGACCGCCTGTCATGCACGGCAGCCTGCCGTGCGACAAGTCGTTGCGAGGCAGCATGTCATGTGAGAGCCGCAATGCAAGTAGCCTGCAATGCGAAAGGCTCTCATGTGGCTCACATGTGGCAGCCTGTCATGCAGCAGCCTTCATGCGACAGGTTGTCGTCGCGTGGCGGCCTGTCATGCGACAGCTTGGGACCATGCTGACAGGCCCTCTCGACTGGTGGCAAGGCTGCTCATTGCAGGAGGCCGGCGGGGAGTGCGTAGCAAGCGCCTGAAGGGAGCTGCTGCTGTTGAGTGCTGGGCGCAGATGCGCCGGCAGAGTAGTGCCCCCCATGTGCCAGGCGCAGGGGTTGCCACGAGCATGCCTTGGGTTGCACCGCTTGCTGCTTCGCCGCTTGGTGCGCGCAAGAAGCGTTTTGAAAATGCAAGCTGAGCGGCCGGGCAGGATGGGAGGGGGCGCGCCTGCTGCTTGAGCGCGATGATGCGGCGGACCTTGTCGTCGACCACCTGTTATGCGACAGGAAAAGACGATCATTCAATGTTGTCTTGCACAGCCAACGTGAGGTAGAAAACGTTCAGCTTCCCCCTTCGGGATCACAGCAGCTCCATGCCGAGGAAAGCTATGCTCAGGGCGCTGAGCACGGCGCGGCAGCTGGGGGGCAGTGAGCACTGTTTCCAGAGGCTTGAGCGGTCGTCCGGGCAGACCGAGCCAGCAGCATGCAGGCAGCCGTCCCTCACTGGCAGGCCATCCCATGCCAGGCCATTCCATGCTCGACTCGACAGGCATGAGGTTGGCCAGGTCATGCCTTGCCAGGGTGGCCAAATTGAGAGCACCGGGGCCAGACAGGCCATGCCAGGCTTCCTCCTGGTAGATAGCAACAGCCTTGGGCGGGCCATGCCACATGCAGCCCAATGGCCCGTCCACAAGCAGTGACTAACAAGGCACATCCCCCTGATCGTTGGGAAAGAGAGAGGGCCGCCTCACCGCGCGCTCGGCGGCCACGAGGCGCTCGCGCTGCTCGGCGCTCGAGTAGAAGAAGCCCGAGTTGACTTCGCTCTTCTCGTACTCGAGCGAAATGTTGCAGTTGAGGATGCGGACGTCGGAGAGCCGCTTGGGCATGTCCGGGTGCCGCGCCCCGTGGTCCAGCACCAGGCCCCGCACGAGGCGCGTGTCGCTGTCCAGCTTGTGCCGCATGTGCATCAGCTCCACCTGCGGCGGCGGGGGGTAGCTTTGAAAAAATCGCCGAGCCGAACAAGGCTTGTCTGGTGAGTGGAGTTGTTTTGTTCACTCACGAATTCCTTGCCTTGTCACATTGTTCGTCTAACTGGTTTCAAATCATGTGATCTGGCGACTGGTCCAAGCCCTGCCATGGGAAGTTGCCTGGGGGAGAACGTCTGTCAAGGATGGGAGCCAGCTGCAGAAGCAGGCTGCAGGCCTCGCCCATGCGCTGCAGCAAAGAGCAGAGCATGCGGGCCAAGGGGTGACTGCCGACAGAGTAGGACGGATGTCAACGACATCACCAGAACTGGCAAGCAAGAGCGCGTGCGCGGTCAGCGGCAGGGAGGTGGGAGCCACCATGAAGAGGTCGACGAGCTCGCCCGGCCGGCGGATGGCCAGGACGGCGTCAGTTACAATGTCGGTCAGCCGGTCGGCCAGCGCCTCCTGCACCTTGGTCCGCAGGCTCGTGCGCGCGACGCAGCGCAGCAGCTCGCGGTCGTCCGGCTCCGCGTTCTCCTGCGCCCGCCGGCAGGGGGCCGTTGGCGGCAGTGGGTTGATTGGTCGGGGGTGGCGTTTGCCGGCTGTGCCCCACGACGCCACTCCGGCAGCTCGGCTGGCGTCCACCGAAACGCATGCTGCAGGCTGCTGAGCCGCATTGCAGCATGGACAGGGGAGGCGGCCGCCCGACAGGCGCCAGGAGGCCTACGTGCTGTCCTCCAGCAGTGCACTCGCTCATGCTCGATGGCGGCACCCACCACTCCCACGCTTGCGGCAGATAGTGGCAGGAGTGCAGACTGTCCGGGCTTTAAAGCTGGCAAGAGGGTCGCGCCTTGAACTGCTCCAGGAACTCCAGCGTCGCCTTCTTGGCGATCTCAAAGCCCTGCGGATCGCCACACGCCTGTCAGCAGGGCCGGCAGCGCTTGTGTGGGACTGGGCAGCAGTGGCCGCCAGGGGGCAGCTTACATCAACGATGACGCGTGGGTGCAGGCCCTCATTTAGATACCGCTCCGCTTGCTTCATGAGCTCGCCGATGAGCAGAACAGTGGAGGTTGTGCCGTCCCTGCAGACCGCCAGCACAAGACGGTCGGCTTGCTGGAAGGCACGAGCTCCCTCCTCTGAGAGGCCCAGGGTGCAAAAGCGGACCCAGTGATGTCATCTTGAGCCACCGCCGTACGGGCGATCATGACAGCTGTCGGGTTCTGGATCTGCATCTCCCTCAGCAGCACGTTGCCATCCTTGGTCAGCTTGATGTCTGCGACCAGCGAAGGGCGGGCAGCGTCAGCGTCTCCAGCCGGTCAAGGGCGCTTAATGGACCGCCTGCGGCAAAGGCAGGGCGGTCGAGCGCACCTCCAGAGCCACCGACGAGCATCTTGATGGTGCCTTTCGGCCCCAAGTTGGTCTTCATCACTTCGTGCAGCCCTTTGGACGCGTTGATGTTCATGAACAGCGCCGCGCCCTTGCCCATCACCTCCGCCTTGGAGTTTAGCTGCTTGACAGACGCCATGGCGGCCGGCCTCCCGCCCGATCAGCGCCCCAGCGGCCTGTGCCGGCTCGATCCGCCGCTCCTTCAGCCCCCACGCGCACCAAATGGTAGCAGCCAGGCCTCTGAGCTTCCCTGGCCTTTGAATTCGGCCAGCTTCGGCGACGATCAGCTGGATGTGGGTCAGTGCGCGGAATCAGCTCGATCGGCGGCACGTTTGGCTGGACGAGCTGCTCCTGGAAGGCTTCTGGCTACTGCATCAATGATTACACTGCTAGAAACTCAACCAGTAGCAAGCAGGGTCAGTGCGTTAAGCCCTCAATTCGAGCGCGAAAGCGCGCCGATTGGCCTCCTTAAAGCAATCGGCAAGGCAATCAACGATAACAGTGTTTGGTACGCTCAAGTGAATGAGGAAAAGCTGCTACAAGTTGAAAGAAACACAGGTCAATCAGTTATCCAGTCGTTGTTCTGCAGGCGTCGCCCGGTGCGCATTGCCTCCAGGACAAAGTCGGGCACCAGCTTTGGTCGGTAGCCTTTGCCCAGGTAGACACCGAAAACCAAAGCAGTGGCCGCCTCCTGCACGAGCGCCACAGCCGTTGCAACAGACCGCCCTTAGAGCCTGTGCAAAGGCATCAGCGTGTGATTGGTGAATGATGGCACCTGCTCCTTGCCTCCTTGGATGCGCACGAGGCGCTGGTGGAAGACCATGCGGGTTGACTGGCTCTTGACGTAGGCGCACGTGGCCCTCACCTGGTCCCCAAATCGCAGCGGCGCCCTGCAGACTTTCTTCTTGTATGCACCGCCAACCCTATCAGAATGGCTGTCTGGGGAGGAGTGACAGTGCGCACTTGAACTTTATGTCGATCCTTGTCACGGCCAGCGCGTGTCCAGCTCGGGCAATGGCGCCCACATCTATGCCACAGTGGCGGCACAGGCCCATCCGGGCTGCAGAGAAGCAGCAGGTGGATATGAACGTGTATAAGCTGCCAGTGAATGCCAGCTCCTATCCCGGCATGCTCCTTCCTCAGGTTGGCAATAACGGCAGGGCGGTGCGGCGCACCATGATCCAAGAAATTCAGATAAAGAGAATTACTGACGACGCCATACATGTCGAGCTCGTAGTTTCGGACCTCGAACTGGAGGCTAAAGACGAAGCTGTCCCCTCCCTCCTGCGGGACGAAGCTGTCCTCATCTCATTCAGGGTTGAGGTGAGCCGCATCTGGGCCGGACGCCAAGCCGAGACAGCAGCCGATCCCTTCGCTGATCATTGAGATATCTACGATGATCATTGCAATATCGTGGACCTTCAACAAGCGGAGAGACGTGTGTAAACACTCCGCGGCGAGCATGCCCAACGTCATTCCTCGCGTTCCACTCCAGCCGTGCGTCCCGTTCGAGCGGGACCACGCAAGGGCGGCACCTCTGCATTCGTGCCATCGCGATCGGGCATGAGGTGCCGCGCCGCGACGCCCAGTCGTCGTGACGCGATGTCAGATGGAGACGCAGTGCGGTCGGCCGCGGATGGCGCAGTGCGGTCGGCCGCACGCCCGCTTGACGAGACCATCGTGTGAGCGTTGTCTGTTGTGCTTGCCTGCGAAGCGGCTGCCCACGGATGGGCAGGAGCGAGCCCTAGTGTTGAAAACCACACCGCTCACGTGATCGCTGTTGGCAAGCAACAGCTGCTACAAGATCCATCCGTCCCTCCGGACTTTGCTTCTTGCCAGGCCATATAGTAATGCACGCACACACTTGTTCAACCCTCAGGGAGCAGCAGGCCTGCTCCTTTTCAGAATTCAGCCAGGCAGCTGGCAAGACGAGGGGGTCCGCGGCTTCAAGGCAAAGACAAGCCGCCTTATAGAGGAGGCTGGCCTGATGCTTGACATCAAGATTGGCAGTTCGAGGATTTGCAGAGCCGGAAAAATGTGTAAAGTTATGGTTTGAATAATTTCGGAGGGTTGCTGCCGGCCATCTGAGGGACGCTAGACGCTCATCCAATCGTTGTTGGGAAATTTTTGGCCGGTTCGGAGCAGCTCCATCGTGGCCGGTGACACCTTGGCCGGCCGGCCATGCTTCAGGTACGCGCCGTGAAGAACTGCAAACGCCGCAAGCTGCAGCAGCGCTAAACTTGCTCAGCCCTTGCTACTCGTTGTAAGGGGACTTCCACAAAATCTTCAGGCAGGCGTGGATGAGCAGCGCGCCTGCTCCTTGCCGCTTCCTGCCGGGAGGCGAATCAAGCGCTGGTGAAAAATCATGCGTGTTGGTGTTGAGCGGATAAAGGCACACGTGGCGCGCACACGATCGCCATACCGCAGGGGTGCCCTGAAGTAGCAGCTCTGCTAGCTCAGATTCAGAAGGACACAACTAGATGCTGTCAAGGGACTTGGAGATGTCAGCAGCAGCCGCTTACCGCAGCTTGAGCTCGATCTCAGCTGCAACGAAAGCGTTGCCGGCCTTGATAAATGCATCGATGTCGACGCCACAGTGTTGCAGCAGGCCTTGGCGGGCTGCAGCCGCATGGTGAAGGGGATGAGGGAGACAAAAAAGTGTAGAGGAACGGAAAGGAGATGGCGACGAACCATACTGGATGTAGACCAGGAAGCTGTGATTGCCAACCATGCCGTACCCATCTATCTCGGAGTCGCGCACGTCAAACTCGCACGCGTACTCGTAGCCCGGCACCTGCATGCAGGCAGGCTCCGCGCGTTCCCGGTCCGTCTCTCAGGCAATGAAGGCAGAACGATGCCCCTGCTGGTCCCCTGGCAGCGTCTCAGACACCTTCCTGTCCCCGTCCTCTCCTTCCTTTCTCTCCTTTCTTTTTGTCTTCTACACATCAATGACACTTGCGGTCTATCTGGCCAGTAAGTTTCGCTCCGCCCCTCACCCGGCGACTAATTGCGGGAGCTGAGGCGCGCTGGACGAAATGCATGCCTCTCGTGCAGGCGCCAGGTGCCTCGCCGCGACGTCCAGTCGTCGCATCGCGGTCGCTGGTGCGGCGCCCTGCTGTTGCCCGGCGGCTGGCTGGCCTTCCGCAGCGCTCATGTTTGCCTCCTGACTCCAATCGCCGATGTGAGCAGTAATAAGAGAGAGGAGAGAGAGAGAGAAATGTTGATGTGGGAAAGTTTTTCGTCTCCCAATGCCAGGCTGATCAGCCGCCGGGTCGGCGGGATATGGCGGGAGAACTTACTGGTTGGCGCGCCCATCATCCTGCTGCGCAACCTGCAGCAGGAGGAGGGGCTCGCCAACGGCACGCGTCTGATTGTTAAGGGCCTGCACCGGAGTTTGATAGACGCTGAGATCTGCACCGGCCCCCGGGCAGGCCAGCGCACTTTCATTCCCCGGCTGAACATGGCAGTGTCTGATCCCTTTCAGCCCTTTGCCCTGAGGCGCCGTCAGTTTCCTGTTAGGCTTGCGTTTGCTATGTCCATCAATAAGGCCCAGGGCCAGACGCTCTCCCAGGTGGGAGTTTACCTGGCGACCCCTTGCTTTTCCCATGGGCAGCTCTATGTCGCACTGTCGCGGTCGGGGAGCCGGGCCGGGGTGAAAGTCTGCGCTCCAACGGACGAGAACAGCCAGGACGGCTTTGTTTACACGCGTAATCCGGTTTGGAGGGAGCTGCTCCTCTGATGCTCCCCCGATGTAAATCGGCGCCCTTCTTCACCGCACCCTTTCCGAGTCTGCACCATTCCCAAGCTTAATGATCTGCATCTCAACCACCCACGGGGGAGTCAACTAGTGTTGATGTGGGAAAGTTTTTCGTCTCCCAATGCCAGGCTGATCAGCCGCCGGGTCGGCGGGATATGGCGGGAGAACTTACTGGACGGCAGGAGTAAGGTGGTGCCGGCTTTACTCACTTTCATGCTGAACCAGGCATACCCGGAAGGTTGCATTGGATTTCCAGCAGATAATGTGCAGTCACTCACGGCCAGCGTGCCAGCCATGCATCGCTGACGCAAACCAGGCATGCAGGGCTGTTGCAAGCCTCATGCGCGTGTTTGCGGCGCGTTGCCGCGTGCCAAACAACCAGCCGCACAATGCAGCGGCCAGTCACGGGTGTCAAAATCCAGACCAGATGACCAGAAAAGAGACAAGCACGCCTGCAATTTATTACGCAAAAAAGCTGCCAGATTCAGCGGGACCCCGTCCTTGGTTGGATTCTGTCTAATCACCACAGTCAAAAAACTAAAACGCGTGCCGCGCGGCCGCCGGCTCGACCGGCGAGGGCCGCCGCTTCTTGATGGCCTGCTCTGTGTTTGCCTCCAGCTTGCTGCTGGGTCTGCGGGCTGCCGCTTCGGCCTGCCGCTGCTGCAGGACTGCCTCCGGCGCCTGCTGCGGTACCCTCCAGTCAGTGGCGAGCCCTGCACGCGCCAGGCGTGCATGGCTGCAAAGGAGCAGCAGGCATGCGGCCGGACCTGCTGCTCTGCTGCAGCGGACTCCACCGGCTTGTCTGAGGCCACTGGCTCGGCGGTCGGCGACTCTGCCTCCTTGGGCCGCTGCCGGCGCTCCTGCAGCGACCCCCCACAGGCCTTTCAGAATTCCACGATCCCAGCCAGAGGGGCACAAACGCCTCGCCGTCAACGAATCGGTCCCAGTTTAGCCGTGCCACACAAGGCTTGCAGCCTCGCAGCCTCCCCTGGCAAGCCGCGGCCCGGCGGCCCGACTCTGCTGCTTGCATGCCCAGGCACCCACAGGCAGCTGGCAGCGCACCGCGGGCTTGGCAGGCGTGTGCAGGCCGACCTCCCGCAGCCGCTTGCGCAGCGTGTCTGGCGAAACCTGCATAGCATTACTCGCTTTTTCAACATACACAAGCGGGTAATAAGCGGGTAATATATCGCATTTCTTATATGAGCATATCCAAGAGCTGCTTCAGACAGGGTACGCTGCTGACTACCTTGGCGAGGACTGCCAGGGCTCAGCGCATGCCCGCATGCCAGCAGCAGCCCCCGCTCGCCACGCAGCACACTCGCGCAGGGAAGGAACTCTCGCCTGCAGCTCAGTGGCCACCTGCCCCAGCGTCTTGTCCTTCTGCAGCAGGCGGGCCGCGAGCTCCAGGTCGATGTGCTTCTTGGGGCGCCCGGCCTTTATCTTGTGGGCGCCCTCGCTCTCGTCCGCAGGGGCATCCTGCAGCCGCGGAAAATAAACACTTCATTAGTGCTTTAGCCTCTCCTTTGCCTGCTACTCGGCCAGATGAGAGGCCCCTCTGCCGACAGCATCGGCCTTCCGCAGCCCGGCTGCCGTTACTCCAGCATGAACGTTCGGCGCTCATGGCAAGGCTCTTGTGAGGAGGGCAGACGCCGTGTCCAGCCATGCAGCTTGCCTGGAAGGTGCCATCCAAGGCCCTCCCTCTCAATCGCCATGCAGCCTATTTCGATTTGCCTATATTTCGTTTTGCCATGACAGCTCAACACTGCCCAGTCGATCGGCTCTGAAATGTTCTACGTGTGACTTACGAATGGGCACATTATATCAACCTCCATGCATGAAAACAGCCGTGGTTTAAGGATTGAGGGCGCACCGGCAGCGGCGAAGGCGGGCCGGCGCTGGCAGGCTCCGGCGAACTGACTGCCACCGCCGCCGAAGGCTCCTGCTGCCGGAAAGCGGGAGCCGGGGCGGCCGCGGGGCGGCCTGACCTCTCTGCCCTGTCCACTGCCATGCCTGCATGTGCCACATGGGGCCTCACTCTGCAGTCTGGGCCTGCCCAGGTCTCGCTCGCAAGGTCAGCATTTGGCAGCCCTGCAGCAGTGAGGAGGGAAACGCACTCTTGTAGGCTGCTGCTAGGGCGGAGGTCTGCGTTCCTGGCCTAAAGACAGGCGCTGGGCTCGCGCCGCCGGCCGCTGGGCCCCGCAGGAGCGGTGGGCTGGGCATCTCGGCGGGCGGCAGATCCCTGCAGGGGGGCAGAAAGCAGCACCCTGTAAGCAGTGCTGGCAAGGGACGGCTGTGTGGCTGAGAAGGCGCGGGGGAGGAAGAGTGCACCACTCGGGCGTGGCCGCGCCGGAGCAGTAGCGGGACAGCACGCGCTCGGCCGAGGATGCGATGCAGGCGCGCAGCTCGTTCAGGTCGAGCGTCCAACACAGGCCGTGCAGGATGCTCTTGGCCTCCCCCTCCTCCTGCAGTCGGCCCCCAGACATACGCTGTCGGAGTTGCGTGCTGCTGCAGGTTTTGGCGTTGAAAGGGAGGCATCGGCTGACCTCCGGGTCGGGCAAGTCAGCCTCCGTCTCCAGCCCGCGGACCTCTTCTGACCCCTGCGCTCCTGGCCCTGCCTCCCGCATGCGCCGCTGCAGCGTCTTGACCGAGACCTGCACTGCTCCTTGAGGTGTAAAGGCACCGCTGGGGGGTGGTGATGTGGTGCCTAGGCCTACTGGCGACAGAGTGCAAAGGCCTCGCCTGCAGCTTGTACGCCACCTCGTCCATGGTGCACTTGGAGGCGAGCATGCGCTCTGCCATTGCCAGGTCGACCGGCTTCCGCCGTCGGCCCGACATCATCGACTTGCTGTGGGGCAGCTGCGGCACCTGCAGCCGCGCGGACGGGAATGAGACCGTCCTCAGCCCGTCACATAGTTGGGCAAATTGTCACTGCATCCAGTCCAGCCCGGACAGGTCCGCCGCCGCAATAATTGGCGAGTTTCCTCCTCAATGCGCCAACAAGCTACGAGATGATGAAGGGCAGTCACGCAGCCGCGAGCAGGAGCAGGCGGTATCGCACGCTCGTGCCATCTTTCATCCCGACGAGCGCGGGGCGTCAGCAGGAGGCTCCTCTGGCCCTGTCACCGCCTCACCCGCTGACGATTTCGCGCGGTGGGCCCGCTGACCCCGGAGTCGGGGGCGCCTTCAGCTCTGCAGGCTCACTGACGGCCGCGCGAAAGTCGATAGAATTCTGGCCGCATTTTCCGCTGGCCTTTTTGCCTTTTTCTTGTCCAGGTTGCGGATGGATCGCATGATATGAAGAGCGGAAGGCGCGTCGCCGGGCAATCCACTCGAGAAGAATCGTCGGCGCCCTCCTCGATTGGACGCTCCTGAAAAAAGTAGCGCGCCGTCGCTGAGCAATCTACCCAGACAACACATAGCGCTTGTTTCGACAGAATAAACTGCTGCTAAGGACGCACGGTAGGATCCACACGCGACTGCCGCAAGCGGCCAACATGCGGCTGCCGCTGGGGAGCGGAGTACTGCCGCACGGCAGCAGCCAGTCCGCCGCCCGTCCACGCGCACTCATAGCGGCGGGCCTCAGCAGCAGCTGCTGGTGTCCGCCTAGAAGGCATGTCGTATACCAAGCCACGTGGCGGCGAGAGCTGGACGGAACGGCTCTCTGCATCCGGCCGCTCGGCGGCCGGCGCATGTCCAAGGTTCAATCCAACTCTTCACACCCAGTGCTGAGGCCAGCTCCGCGCAGCCAGGCGTCTGACTGCAACTTTGAAAATCTCAGGGACGAGGCCTGCAGCCCGTGCGGGCAGGCATGTTTGACACGCTGACGACGAGCCTGGAGAAGGCGTGGGACATGGTGCGCAAGGATGGCAAGCTGACGGCCGACAACATCAAGGGGCCGATGCGGGAGATCCGGCGTGCACTGCTGGAGGCAGACGTGCGGCTCTCCTCCCGCTCGTCACAGCCACAAGCCGCCCTGGATGTCAACTTTTTTTTCGGGCAGCATGCTCACTGAAGCACCTGCCTCCCCGTGCGCAGGTCAGCCTGCCGATCGTGCGGCAGTTTGTGAAGAAGGTGGAGGAGACGGCGCTGGGCGTGCAAGTGATCAAGGGCGTGCGGCCGGACCAGATGCTCGTGCGAGTCGTCAACGATGAGCTCGTGCAGCTGATGGGCGGGCAGAAGGAGGATCTGGTCGACCCAGACTCGGGCCCGCAGGTGCCCCCCGCCTTTCCTGGCCCTCAGTACCTTCTTGCATACAGCAGCCAGCAAAGGACGGTTCTGTCCACCGTGCCGAGCGGAGCAGCACTCCAGAGCGCCACTAGCCTCTCCGCCAGAGCCGTGCTCTGCCTCCTTTCCCGCCTTCCTGCCCCTAAGTAGCTTCTTGCACCTGGCAGTCAGCAAAGGACGGCTCTGTCCACCCCACCCTGCTGAGCCCTGCTCCAAAGTACCACTAGCTCCTCCGCCTGAGCGTCCTCTCACTCTAACCCATGACTTGCCAGTCCTTTTTTGAAAGAAAATAATAAGTCTGTTTGCCGGGTTTTGCCGCAGGTCATCCTGATGGCGGGCCTGCAGGGTGTCGGCAAGACCACCGCCTGCGGCAAGCTGGCCGCGCTGCTGCGCAAGCAGAACCGCAAGGTCCTGCTGGTGGCGACCGACGTGTATCGGCCGGCAGCCATCGAGCAGCTGCACCTGCTGGGCCGGCGGGCGGGCGTGACCGTCTTTGACATGGGCACCGACGCCAAGCCGGCGGAGATCGCTGCCAAGGCTATCGAAAAGGCGGCCGCCGAGGAGTATGACTCGGTCATCGTGGACACCGCCGGGCGCCTGCAGGTACTTCTTCCCGCTCTCTTTCGTGTGTGTGTGCCCGAGCGCGTGCTCTGGGAGCGTGCCCCAGCCCCCCCCGCACACACACACACACACACTCTCTCTCTTCCGCAAAGCGAGCGACACGGCTCCCGGCGAGGCCTTTCTTTGCTCCCTAACCTTTCCTTTCATGTCAGC
>BHFV01000991.1:0-11832 GCA_003568905.1 Trebouxiophyceae sp. KSI-1
AGCAGGTGCGGCAGGCGCGGGGGCCGCCTGCGCGCGCAGCAGCTGCACCTCGCGGCGCAGCTGCTCGACCTGCAGCTGAGCGGCCTCCTTGGCGGTCCCTGCAGCCAACAGCATACACTATCAGCACCACTGCTGGCCACACGTCAGGGTGTGGACCGGGTAGCAGCCGACTCACGCTCGCCGTGAATCTCGGCCTGCTTCGCCGCCAGCAGCGCCTGGTTGCTCGTGAGGGCCTTTTTCAGGCCCTCGTAGCGCACCCTGAGCGCCTGCGCTTGCCACCAGTTTGCTTGAGCGCGTCGCCTCCCGGACTGGGCTGCGAGTTTAGTTTGGCAGGTGTGGTGTGTCCCTCTCCAGCAGCAAGTCGCACCTTACGCTCGATTGCCTCCTCCTGGACGCGCCTCTCCAGGCGGTCCTCCTGCGCATGGTGTTGTCATCCTACAGCGCAGACTAAGGCGAATGGATGCTGGCCATTGCCTGCGTGTCTGCGATTGAACTGAATAGCAGTGTCGGTAGTGGGAAAGCAACTTCAATTTGTCGACAGCTTGCCGCCGGGCTCACAGCCAGAGAAGTCGTTCAAAAAAAGCCGCTGAAACCCGAGAGCCCAACAGGAGCTCCTCCTGCCGAAAGGAAGCAAGCATCTGCATCAGGGAGCGCCAGCAAGGAAAAGTCAAATTGTCAGGTCCTCACAGGGCGCGTGACCTTTGCATACAGCAGCACCTTGCCCCCATAGACAGCTATCTGGCGCGATGTGTATTTGTGCACACGCTCGGAAACGCTGTGCCAAGTTATACTAAATTATGCTGCATTGCAGGCAGGGCAGCAATCTACATGATGGGACCAGCAGGCCAAGGGGCCCCTATCCGCTCTCTTGCCTGTCTGGCTCGAGCCAAGCAAAGGTCGACGCTGCTGATGGGGAATGGGGCGCGCGCCTGGCAGGCGGCAGGCTGCAGGGCGGCGTTGGCCGCAAGATCGGCGGCTTCGGGACGCTGGCGGCGACAGACGCCGACGTTCCCACCATCCAGGATGTGGCAGCCAGCTGCACGCGGATGGCAGTGCATGGGCTGGGGACGCCATTGCTGCACTCAGTGTGATGTGGGCTGCTGGCCACGCTGCTGCTGCCTGGGCTCGGCCGTGCCTCCTTCTCGTTGGCGTCCATGCTGGCCCTGCGGCCCGGCGCTCACATTCAGCGCATCATCTGCCAAACTGGCAAGTGGACGAGAACCTTTAAGGAAGTCAGCTAGGTGCCGGAACGCCACGTAGTAGCAGGCATTTCTGGCCAATTCCGGCAGCGTGCATGCAAAGCACCAGCTGCCTTGCAGAAGCGTGGGCTGGCAGCACTGAAGGAAAAGACAGGAGGCGGCGACGCGCAGTGGAAGAATTGTTGGCAGGGCCTTGCCTGGAGGGCAGCCTGCTGCGAGGCGACGTGGGAAGCAAGACGCTGGTGGCGATCCGGGAGCGTTTCGCAAGCGGCGGTCGATTCGCACCCGTTCTCCTTGTGAGCGGCCGCGAGGGCGGCGTCCAGGTCTGCTGCGGCGATGGACTGCGAGTGCAGCGCGCAGGTCGCTCAGTGCCTATCGCTGCTTCTGACGGTTGCGTGTGTCACCAAGGTCGGGCCGCCACCGCTCGGCCCCTCGCAGAGCAGGCTACTGCTGCAAGGTGAAGAGGCAGAGAGGGAGACCAGCGGCTTGCCGGCGCTCCAGCAGCGGCGCGTCAAAATCGCCCAGCACCAAGGATGGCGTTGGCAGTCCCTTGTCCGGCGGTTCATGATGGGCTAGTGATGGAGTTTCCGCACATTAGAGACGAAGCGCAAAGAGGGCAGCTGCACTCGCAAGTTGTGTGACGTCTTCTTCTGCGGCTGCAAGGTCCCGCCCAAATCACGCCCAAAACGCCAACCTGAAAGATGGTGGCCATTCAAGCATGGGCAGCCGATTCTTAAGCCAGACAGCATGGGAGGAGAGACTTTGGGGCTGCTTGCTCGGAGCACGTCCCGGTTGCCTCCTCCCAGCAGCTCAAACCTGCCATGCCGAGGAGCAGCCTCGGGGCCGCGTCTGAGCTTGGCGAGCCGGACACGAGCCTTGAGTGAGGCTTTGTATGTGATTGGAGTTCAGACCAGCCTAGAAGAGACTGGGAGTCTCATTGCACATGGGCGCGTCATACAGCAGACTGGCAGCTCATCTCCTTCAGAGCTGGTCTGTGAGGCCATGGCACTGAAATCTGTGCTGTGAGCAACCCCCGGAGCGCTGGACGTGTGGCTGCTGAGTAGGCTCATGAAACAGGCCCCACAGGGCTCAGCGGGCCAGTGGCCCAGCGCAGCTCTTCCTGCAGGCCAGCACTCAGCAGGCGGTGACTAGCAGCCAGGTGCATTCCTCCCTACTCTGTCTCTTATAGTCATGCATTAAGCTGTCTGCTGGCCTTGCAGGGAAGAGGTGAGCCAGTCTCCTCAGGAGAGCCTGCTGGCAACTGAGCAGCGTGCTCGCCATGGGCGGGGTGAGATAGTAGCGGAACAAACCACCGAAACACCTGCGTGCAGACAAGCGGCACCTCTGCTGTGTAGCTCGGCGGCTGCATGCGGCGGAGAAAGCAGAGACTGCCGGCAGTGGCCGTTGATTCCCACTGTCCTGGCTGCAGGGACCAGAAGGACCTGCTGCTGCCGGCGCTCGGGCTGCTTGGGCGGCGCCTGCTGGAGCTTTGTTTGTGCAAGTGGAGCCCATGGCAAAGCAGCACGTCTGCTGCAGGACAGGCCATGGCTGCTGCTGCTGGAGGTCAGACCTGACCTCCAGGGTGCCTGATCCTGTCCTGAGATGGCCGGACGATAGCCGCTGCCGGACCGCTACCTGCCTGCATTGCCAGCAGTTTGGCCAGGCGTTACCTCAACCTCTCCTACCAGTGGCTGCAGGACATGGAGGGGCAGCTGTGGCCGGTGATCCAGGGGAGCAATGAAGCTGCGAGGTGGATGCCGCGGAAGCACAGGCGTGCTGCGGACTGCAGGCGATATGCATACTTTCGCAGCCGCCTCTCCAGGTGGGCATGACCGGCGCCATCCATGGGGTCCGCCCCGGGCGATAGAGGGTGGCAGGACCGACAGTTACCTTCTGGCTGCGCGCTGGAAGGCCATGTGTGCTGCACACTACGGTATGCTGTGCCAGGGGAGCCCCAGTGCACCTCAAACAGTTACACAGCCTGCTGCTGCGCTTTGGCGTCGGTCTTGGAGAAGGTACACGTGCAGAAATCAGCAGATGCAGCGCACCGGCTCGTTTTTCTTTTCTCTCAAATTCACATTGCTTTTACACCTGCCGCTGCAACACAGGCTGGTTTTGGGTCGGAGGAATGCAGTGTTACTGCTGCATCCCCTGGGCTGCGGCTCACTCTGCCGTCCTCGCCTTGTTGCGTTGCAGGGCGTGGCGTGCGGGGCCTCAGTCGCCTCCTACTTCATGCGGGTGCTCGAGATTCACAGCTTGTTGGCGCACGGCTCCATGGCGGCGGCGGGGGCGCGGCTGCAGCGGGCGCGCGGCGCAGCGGGCGCCTTGTAGGCCGCGTGCCCCGGGCTGGCGGGCAGCTTCGCGACCTGCGGCCACCCGCATGCACCCGGCTCTCAACGCCTCAACGGGCTGCTGGCAGGCTTCCTCCTCCTGTAACACCCAAATGGAGGCAGGGGCCAGGCACCTGTGCGCCGCTGGCGTCCAGCACGACCGTGCGGCTCCGCAGGCGGCGGAAGGCCAGGCTGCTCGTCGGCAAGGCTTCCTTGGGCAGGCGGCTCGAAGTATCGCCGCTCGCCTGCCAGGTGCTGACGCCCGTGCCCTCGTGCGTGGCCAGGCTGGCGGTCGGCTGGTGGCTCATGCTGCGAGAGTACGTTGACTGCGCGGGGCTTGAAAGCGCAGCTGCCTCCATAGTGCCAGCGCGGACGCCTTGCAAGTGCGGCGGCGCGGTGCATCAGCCGCTGCTCAAGCGCACAACAAGGCAGAAAGGAGGCAACGGTGCGCACCCTCCAGCTCCTCGGGCTCCAGCTGCATTGCCCACTTGCCGAAGGCCCACGCTGCTGCGGCCGCAGCCACGACAGCAGTTGCCGCCGTCGCAGGCTGCACCCAGCGCCAGCCGGGGGCCGCAGCCAGCAGCTCCCCCTCCGCAGACTCTTTCTCCATCGGCGCCTGCCCGGTCGCTTTCTGCACTGCCGGAGTCGGCTCTGGAAGCGGCTTGATGGGCGCGGGCGGGGCCTCCACGGCCGCCTCCTGCGGACGCGGCAGCAGCGGCTCAGGCGCTGTTTGCTGGTGGAACTGCAGCTTTGCGCAATACGCAAGAGAAGGGCAGCTTGCCTGGGTGCGTGCCTCAGGCACGGCGGCCGGCTTGGGCTGCGCCGGTGCCGTTGGCTTGGGCTGCACCGGTGCTGCAGGCTCGGGCTTAGCAGGTACTGCTGCCTCGGACGCGGCTGGCTTGGGCACTGGTGCGCGTGCAGCCGGGCGCTCCGGCGCAGCCGCCTCAGTCGGGCGCTGCAGGGGGGCCGGCGGTGGGCGGGCAGCCTGCTCGGGCGCGGCCTTGGCGGGAGCCTCCTGCTTGAGCGGCGGCGCTGGCGCCGACGGAGGCGCGGACAGCCGTGGCAGTGTGCTCGCGAGGTACGTGGCAAAGTCTGGCAGCTGCGGCGCCTGCCAGGCCGCCGTCTGCTCGCCTGCCAGGTAGCCCAGACGCGCCACGAGCCCGCCAAACCTGCCGGCCAGGCAGGAGTGGCTCAGCACCCGCAGTGAGCTGACGGCGCAGGGGGCCGCGGCCGCGCGGCGCTGCCATGGGAGGCCATCGCACCGCATCAGGCAGTCCTTGAGCGTGCAGATCCACTTGCAGTCCTGCTCGCCGCCCTTCAGCGTCTCTTTGACTGCGTCCGGCCAGGCCGGCATGGTGGGCGCCGGCGGGAGGGGCGGCGGCTGGGCTGGCAGCTGCAGGACAGCCGTGGGCTCCGGCGCGGCCTTGGACGCCAGCCACTGGTGCGTGGCGGGGCTGCCGGCGAGCCAGGCGCCCGAGCAGCCCAGGAGGATGGCCAGGGTGACGCTGCACGCGAGGCGGAGTCGCCACGAGCCTGCAGCCACGGCCTGGTCAGCCTGGCTGTCCCTCAGCCGGGCCGCACGGCTCGGCACTTGTGAGCAGAGTTGCAGCGTTGGCGAGGCAGGCAGGGGCGCGCCTCCAGCCGCCTTGCGCTCCGGCGAGCTTCGGAGGGCCTGCAGGCAGTGGAAGCTGGTGAAGTTAAATGGGTCATTGCCGCCTTGTGGCATCAAGTTGGCATCAACAGATCAGGGCTTCGAGTGGACGCAATAGTCCCTCAGCGCAGGCAGCAGTCTGCAGGCAGCAGTCTGCAGGCAGCATGCGCAGGGGGGAGCTGCACAGCAATGGGCCTTTGAATGCCCGCCTTCTGTTTCGCGCGTCATCACAGCCCAAGATGTGGTCCAATAGGGATGCTTGGCAGGATACACTGGCCAGATACGGCTAGCTTGAGCGGTGCGGAGAAATCGCACCTTCTCAGCCTCGTGCTGGAGGGACTCCTCGATCAGGTCGAGGAGTTCCTCCAGCTCGCGCTTCTCCTTCTCTAGCTGCCTTATCTGTGCAGCGCGGCCAGCCAGCTTCAGCCTCGCACGGCAACTCACTCGCGGTGACAATCCAAGACATCTTCCGCCTGATGACCGTTTAACATCGCGCCAATCTGCGCGCAGACTGGGTGCGGCGCCAAAACCGACGTATCAGAGAGGTTTCGCACCCGTTCGTGAGCGGCGCGCAGCTCGTCTCCGACCGACGAGGAGCGGCCTAGCACAGGCGGGCGGGAGCTGCCGCCATCCGCCGGCTTCAGCTTGCCGGGATCCACAGAAGCGCTCGCCATGATCTCCATCACAACAAGCACGCACGGAAGCTCCCACTGAGATGGAGATCACGTTCGCACTGTCGCTGCAGCTGCGCCCGGCCAGGTGGGTTCGAAAAAGACAACCTGGCAAAACTCTGCCAGTCTCGCTCTCTGGCTAGCCTGCTCCGCTGAGACCGGAGCGGAGTCGAGTGTGGAGTCGTCATGCCTTCTGTGCCCTCTTCCCTGTTGGGAGAACGGCTTTGGACGGTAAGTCCAGGGGAAATTTTCGATCCTGACATCCACGCTCGGGCATGCTCAGGTGAGAGGCCGGGCGAGCCTGAGATGAGCCCAGGTCTCGCGGGCTAACATCTTGGATATTGCAGCATTGCAAGTGGAAAGAAATACGGCGACGAACACCTCGCATGTCTCGCATTCCTTCCATCGTGCGACATATTCCCGCGCGTGAGGAATATCGGCAGCGATCTGAGCAGTCCATGCAGAGGCAGGCACTTGGGTGGAGATATACTGACTTCTCAATCGGGTCCCGTCTTTGGAACTTGACAGTTTTCAGACGTGATGCAAGCCAACTTCTTGCAGCATGGGCGCTGCCTGACAGCAAAGGAGAGTGCTTGTGTAGACGGCCCTTTACGTTGCCAAGTGCTTTTATGCAGCATTCTTGTGGCAGGAGACAGATACTTGGTGATTGAGACTTGAGAATTACAGCAGGCCAGGCTCGGCTCCCCTCAGCCCCGCCGCCCCGGTGCAGCACATGGCTGGCGGGCTCAGCGGCGGAGCCGAGAGATTCAGTACAATCCGCCCGGCAAAGTGCCGATCAGACATCCCGGCCCCGCCGCCCCGGTGCAGCACTCGGGCTGGCGGGCTCGGCGGCGGAGCCGAGAGATCATGTTCATACTGACCGGCAAGGACCGGCCAGGCACCTCCAGTGCAGCACTCGGCTGGCGGGCTCAGCGGCCGATCCAAGGATGACAAGCTCAGGCGCCGGCTGGGCGGGGCAGCCGCCCGCAAAAAAGCGGCAGCAAAGCCCATCCCTGCTGCAGGCATGGCCAGGCATCCCCGCGCCTTGGGAGTCGGCTTGGCGGCACGGCAGCACAGATGCAGGCACATGTGCGAAAAAGAGAGACAAATCAGGCACAGGGGGCTCCCTGCCCTGTAATTGTGAGGAGAGGAGGGGGGACGGGGAGTGGGCATCGAATTCGCCCAGTTGCAGTCACGGGGAAGCGGTTCTGCAGCGCCAAAATGGCAATAACACGAGACAATGAGGTGCTGCCAGGGACGTCGACAGCAAATCAGGCAGCAGGGGCGGGCACATGCTCCCCCCCAGGCGGTGGCTGCTGCAGCTGTGGCCAGCTGCCCCGCCTCAGGACGCCGCAGAGAACAGTGTCAGCAGCAAAGCGCATGGTGATATTCTGGGCACGGTCGCTGCTCATTGGCATTGATGGCGTGTGCCTGCAGCCCAGCATCCCGGCCTCAGCAGCTGCAGTGCGGCAGGGGCAAGCAGTCGCATAGCAGCGCATAGCAGCGCGGGCCGCACCTCTGCCTGCCGGCGCTCGCAAAAGAGCTTCATGTGGTGTCGGGGGCCCGCCAGCAGGGGCAGCTGTGGGCTCGAGTCACGTCCGGCGGCGGCAGGGAGGCCAGCAACCGCATGGATGACGCACGGAAGGGCACCAGGGGAGCTGAGCTCGGGAATGGACGGAAGCTCGGGTTGGCAGTTCCAGTTGCCGAAAGCAGCCGCCCGCGGTGCCTGCGGCCCAGTGTGGACCCCAGTAGTTGGCAGCGGCTGTCAGTCTTGGCTGCAACAGGCAGCTAAGGTGGGCAGCTGGGATGCGCACAGTGCGTGAGGGGGCGGCGGAGGCATGGCACGGGATGCCCAGGGAGCCGCTCCGAAACGGCAGACAAAGGTGCCCCATCAAAGCGACAGAGAAGGCAGCCCAGAGGAATCAGCCTGCAGGAGCCAGGCTTGCCTTCGGTGCCGTGGCATTGTCAGCCAGCTCTGGTTTCAAGCTGGCCAGGAGGCTGGGGCGGCAGCAGAGGGAGCAGGGCAAACCGCATCAGTGCCTCTCATTATGAGATGAGAGGTGGTGGCGGCGGCAGGAAGGCCAGCATACTTCAAAGGGGTCGCGCGGGCGGGCGGGTGCGATGGGAGCTGCGCACGGAAGTGAGCGGATGCAGGCCGGGTCTGTGGTTGCTACAGCAACTGTTGGCAGAGCCTGCAGCACAGCATGACGCCCGTTAGTTGCCAGCATCAGGCTCCTAAAAGGCAAGCTTGGAGGGCAGCTGGGGCGTTCACAGTGAGTGAAGGGGCCAGGCTGGGCACGGCAAATGTGCCCGGATGGCGGTGTCCAAAGAGCAGAGTGCACCCACTACCCCACAGAGCGAGGGGGGAAGGCTTCGAGCAGCCTGCCGGGCTTGCAGTCAGTGGTCTGGCATTGTCTGATTTCAGGCCAGCCAGGCAGCGGGTGGCAGCAGAGGGAGCAGGGCGAGCCGCACCGGCGCCATGAGATGAGAGGCGGCGGCCAGTGAGGCCGGGGCTGAGGGCAGGAAGCCAGCCAGAGTGCAAGCAGCAGCGGTTGGGCAACGGGCTGTGGGAGCGGCGGGCTCCTTTCCATGAGCTGGTTCGCGATGTGCGCGGACTGGCTGCAGTTGTCGGGGCGGCTGGGCTGTGGCTGAAGGCGCTGCAGCTGAGCTGGCGCCCTGCAAGCAGCAGCACCGGTGGGTCAGGTGCAATTGGGCGCAGCTCTGCCCAGCACTGGCAGGTGCAGGGCAGCGGAACTGCACCATGGAGGCCAGGAGGGGCAGCGGCGGCGAGCTTGGAAAGTGGGCTGCAAGTTCAGTCGGTAGGTTCAGCAGTTGCCCGAGGAGTGTGCTTGGGCGCCTGCAGCAGGCAAGACGCGCTGAGTTTTCCTCTGCGCAGGAGTCAGGGTCCAGGCACTTTGCAGGCAGCAGGATTGGCTGCCGCAGAGGCCGCAGGCAGCTCACCTTGGTGACTGACAGCTGCTGCGGAGTGAGGCCGTAGGATGCCGGCAGGAAGTGCGGCCAGGGATCAGAGGGAAGCGCAGCAAAGCCTGCGGCAGCATAAGCCTCGCATCATTGTGGTGTGTTGGATGTTCCTGAAAGGACACTTCAGAAAACTGGCGTGCCAGCACCAGTGAGGGCTGGACGGCGCACCCTGAATGGCAGCTGCTGGGGCTTGAATGGGCATCAGGTGGACGCTGTTGACTGGCCTGGCTGAAGCAGGACAGGATGGGCAGCAGAGAGGCGCTGCTGCTGCTGGAGCCGGGCTAGGCGTCATCGATCTGCATGCAACAGCCGCAGGCTCAGCTGCCAGGCTTCCAGCCAGCTGCGAATGCCGCTCAAAGCAGGCCTTGGATGGGCCTTGGATGCTGGGATTCCACCTTGTTCGCCAGCAGGCAGGGACGGCCCAAGCTGGCGGCGTTGCAGGGCGCAGGAGAGGCAGAAATCTACCAGCCGTGGGCAGCAAGTTGGCCAAGGGACGGTGTTTGCCGAAATGCTCAAGATGGCCGCGAGGTCGCCCTGCAGCCAGGATGCAGGCTGTGTGAGCTGCACAGACCATGCGCGGGCAGGAGCACCTCAGGACTGTTGCTGGCTGGCAGATCGGGAGCTACCAGTGGTCAGGCAAGGGTGGCACGTGACAGGGCTGGGTGGCCAGAAGTTGCGGTGCTGATCCGAGGGGTCGGTGGCGAGAGGCGGCAGTGGGAAGGCGGGCAGCCGTCGCGTCACGCGGCAGCCTGCAGCAGCAGCAGCAGACCAGTCTAGCTCTGAAGCGGCTCTGGCTGCTGCTGCTCCAAGCTGCGGCTGAAAGAGGTTGTTAGGGCGCACCGGGGCATTGCTGCGTACGTGCAGGTGGCCCGGTCATCGGCGGCTGCGAATGCTTGGAGGCAGCGGGGCCTTGCTGGGCGACACTGCAGCGCGGCAACACAGCCTCATATGTCAGCGCCCAGAGTGCTGTACAAAAAAGATGAAAGTTGCCTAGCTGCTCGGCTCAGCAGGTGGCACAGCGCTTGCGCACATGCGTCTGCAAAAGTCGCCACGATGCAGAGGCGGAGCTGCCGCTGGAGCCTGCTCGACTGCTGAGGGAAACGGTGCGGCCAGACTGGCCAGGGTGCTGAGAGTCTGATGAGCCTCAGCACAGCCAGGCGGCTGCATTCCAGGGCAGTGGGCGGGCAGGACAGCTGTGGCTTGCCTTTGAGGAGCGAGGCAGTCAAGAAAGCAGCCGGCTGCAGCTGGTGGGGGCGAAGAGCGGCTGCAGCGGTCCTTATGGGCTGCTGCATGCAGCACATCTGGAGTTCAACAGCCTGACAAGTTGCACGGTTGGAAAGCAGACCACGAGGAGACAAGCCAGGTGGCCGGACCTGGTGGCGGCTCAGCTGCTCGGGCTCAGGTTGTGGCAGGCATTGGCTGCTGGTGGTGAGGCGGTGATGTCTGCACGCAGCAGGCGCTCCATGTCAGACATCCCGGTGCTGGCCTGGATGGCAAGGATGAAGGCTGTTTGTGGTCGGCTGCTAAGTCGCGGCGGTGCAGCAGAGCAAAGCAACCGGCAGTCGCTGCCAGCAAAGCAGTCTGGCGCAGCTCAGTAGACGAGGGCGGTTACTCACCACAGCAGATGGCGGCGTGGGGAGGGGCGCTGCGGGGCTTGGCGGCGCAGAGCGGATGGCTGGCTGTCTGCGGGGCTGCGGGCGGCTTGCAGGCGTCGGCTGCTCGGCTGCTCTGCTGCGCTGTGGCGGCCTTTATTGGAGGCGCTTCCTAGCAGCGCTCTCCGGCAGCAAACTGCCTTATTTGGGCCAGGCTTCCTAGCAGCGCTGCCCAGTGGTGGCAGCAGGCTGCCTTATTCCTGAGCCAGTCAGGGAGTCAGCCGCGGTTGGCGCCCGTGCGGGCGGGGGCCTTGGCGGCACGCGTGGGCTTGGCCACGCCGGCTGCCCGCGCCTGCAGCGCCTCCTTGTTGGCCGGCGCCTTGGCGGCCGCGCGGCGGGTCAGGCGCGCCTTCCGCGGCTCCTGCAATCCAGCATGACATGTTTTCCTGAGGGGGATCCTTGTTATTTGTGGAGAAGGTCTGCTGGGACGGGGGCAGGCAGAGCAAGAAATGGCGGCGAAAGCAGAGGGGCCAAAGGGGCAGGCGGCGGGCAGAGGGCAGGCTTACCTGCGCGGCGGGCGGGGCGGGCGCCTGCTGCGCCTTGCCTGCCTCTGCCTCCTTGCGCGCCAGCAGGCGCGAGCTGCGCCGCACCTCGGGCGGCGGCAGCTGCGCCTGCAGGGCCAGGCCGTCGGCCGGCACGCCCGGAACCGGAGCGGCGGGCGGCGGGCTGGCAGCGGCCGGCGGGCTGCCAGGCTCGAGGCTGGCGGCGGGCGGCGACGGCTCGGTGGCCGACGGCAGGGCGCTGGCCGGCGGGCTGGAGGCGGCCGGCGGGCTGGCGGGCGGCGTCGGCTGCTCGGCCAGGGGGCTGGCGGCGGGCGGGATCAGCTCCGCGGCCGGCTGGCTGGCGGCACGTGGCGTCGGCTCAGCGGCCGGCGGGCTGGCTGCGGCCCGCAGGCCGGACGCGGGCGGCGGGCTGGCGACGGGCGACGGCGGCTCCGCGGCCGGCGGGCTGGGGGCGGGCGGCGGGCTGCCGGCCGGCTGCAGCTGCGGCACCACCGGCAGCGGCGGCAGCGGAGCCAGCACCAGCGGCGGGACAGCCGGCACCACCAGCGGCGGCGGCGAAGGCAGGACGACCGGCGACAGCGGCGGCGGCACCACCGGGGGCACAGCGGACAGCACCAGCGGGGGGAGCGGCACCAGGGGCGGCACCGCTGGCGGCGGCGGCGCAGAGAACAGCGGCAGCGCGACCGGCGCGGGCTGGGCCGGCGCGGCCGGCTGCGGCGGCGCGGACTGCGGCTGTGCGGCGACGACCGGCCGCCGCACCGTGAGGATGCGGCGGCCGCTTGCGCCGCCCAGCCGCAGCTGGCCCCGCGCCGCCAGCTCCGCCTCCAGCTCCGCCGGCGCGGCA
>BHFV01000992.1:323-11832 GCA_003568905.1 Trebouxiophyceae sp. KSI-1
GCTCCAGCCTCCGAGAACTTGTATTGCCCCCACGGAGGAACCCTAAACTACTACAGTCCTAATCAGGCTGTAGGCTAGAGTTAGGAAGTTAGCTAGAGCTCACAGAGCCTGGACGTTACAGCTCGCCGGCCGTCCTTGCGCGGGCCTTCCTCCTCGGCTGGGCAGCGGCCTCTCTGCGCCTAAGCCAGCCTCTTTTTGGCTGGCGCCGGTGCCACTGCCCTCAACAGCACCCTCCTGCCTGCCTAGCTTTCTCAGGCCGTCAGTGGCCATGGCATGCGCATGCCGGCAACAGGCCTTTATCGTCGCGTGCGTCGCCTGTATGCGCAGACAGCATTGCCTTGAAGCCTTGCATGTCGCCAACAGCACACAGCCAGGCCGCAAAGCGCCCCGCCAAGGGCAGGGGAGCAGAGACGCACGGCTAGGCCTGTGCGTCTGCTACCTTCTGCTCAATGAGCAGCTCGCCGTACGCCAGGTTCACATCCTGATTGAGACGAGCGTCTCCAGCATTGCCTCCTTCCTGGCGACTACGGGGCCCACATGGCCCGCAGCTCGCAGGCGGCCTGCAGCCCCTGCAAGCCACTGATGCAGTCCACCTCAGACCCATGCCGTCGATCGCAGGCTAGATGGCGTGCGCAAGGAGCAGGGAGCATCATCGCGCCCCCTCAGTGTTCTCTGGCCCGTGCAGGAACATGCATGCCGGACCCTTTCGCCGCCTGGCCGGCCTCCCCCCGCCTTCCCTACAGGTGCCGGCCTTAGGGTCAGCGCCCGCAGGCAGGGGCTGGGGTGATCTGGCTTCTTGCATCGTCGAAATACCCAATGGCGTCCACACCTCTAATAGCCTTGCGTCTGTCTGTCTGAGTGTCACGCTCTGAAAACTTGGGCCCCCGCGCCCGCACATCCCGGCTGGCCTCCCTGAGCAGGGGCAGCAGCGCTAGCTAATCCAGCTCAAGGCAAAAGCCTGGGTCGATGGCCGTGACAGGCTGCAGCTCACCTGGAGGCACAGCGCTGCGCTGGGTATGGTGGAGGGTTCCATCCAGCATCCAGATTCGGCCGCATCTTCCCCTCCTGGGCGGCGGCGAGCTGTTTTAGGGGCTGTCAAACTGGAGCACCACCTCACACCGTTCCGCGTTGGCGTTCGCAACCTGGGCCGGCACCCGGGTGCTACGCTCCTGCGCAAAGACGAGCAATATCTGCTGCTGACGGAAAGCAACACTAGCCGGCTGGCAGATCAGCTGCGACTCAGGTGCCTTGCATGCTGCCAGCACATGGCAGTTTGTGCTAAGATAGCCTTGGGGGAAAGCAAAGCACTCCTGCAGGACCTGTAGCAAAGGCGCACGCCGGCCTGCTGCTCCAGATGCAGATGCCCACCTTCGGTAGCAGTACCTCATTTCTGTTGCGCTGGTGCGCCAGGTAAGGCGGAAGGTAGTATGTGATCAGCTGCTGCCGCTGCTTCCGCTCCTGCTCGGCAGGCCACCGGTGAAGTGCAAGAGCCAATCGAATGTTGCAAGCGCGCTGCCAGGCCATGTAGATGCCAGATGTACCTTTGGCTTCTTCTTATCATCGAAGAGCTCGGCCTCCCACAAGATGCGGCCTCAGATGCCCGCGTTGCCGGCAAGTCTTGCAGCGCAGGCAAAGCGTGGCGCCCAGGTAGCAGCCGCAGCAGGCAATCAGCTGCAGAGAGCACAGCAGCTCAAAGTCTGGGTGCAAAAAAATGCGTCGGCGGCAAGGCAGTAGCCATGCATGATCGCTTGCCTCCGGCTTGCAGTCGCCGGCCGTCCGTGCCCAGCCGGTGTTGCAGCGTACTCCTTGCTGGGCTGGCAGTAAACGCGTTTGGCGGCTGATCATACTGTGCTGCAGGCGCCCAGTTGGCGCCCGCCTGCCTCGTGCAGCGGCTCGGCCAGGGCGCGCGGCAGCTTCGCCCTCTCAGACGGCCGCCATCGCTGGCCGCAGCGCTGACGTCCTGCATGGGACTCAGTCAGGGCTGAACGTGCTAGCAGGCGCGGCCAAAGGGAGCAGGCAAAGGCTTGGCAGGAGGGCCGACAGGTCACTTGAATGTGGTCACCAGTCTTTTGTTTGCGGACCGCAACAATGCCTGCAAGCCGCTCCTTGCACGCGCGCAGGCTGGGTGGTCCTGCATGGCACGCAAATCATAATTAATAATTATTAATTATTATTTATTATTTATTATTTTATGTGCCTAGTAGGCAGCGGCAGTCAGAGCGGAGCGTGACCGCGCAGTCGGTGGACACAGCACAGCTTGCAAGCCCAGGATGAGCAGGGGCTGCCTATTCCAGAGGGCGGGCTCGGCAGCCCACCTCCTGCTGCAACTGCAGCCTGCCGAGCTGGCATGCCAGCCTGTTAGTCATGAAGGCCACTGTCAACCGCTCCTCCAGCTCGTTGAAAGCTGCAGGGGGGACACAGACCGGGCGTTCAGGCGTGTGGCCCTATGGGCTGATCACACTGACAGTCTTTTGGGAAGGGCGGAGGGCACACTCTTTGCCAGCCGCAGGATCACTAAGCGGCTTGTCGTCAGCGCTCTCCAACTCTGTGCGCCTTGTCAATTCCTTGAGCATGAGCACCAGCAGGGTGGCGCCTTCCCGGTTCAGGTTGCATTCATTCCCGCTCGTGCCACTTTTC
The DNA here is from genome assembly GCA_003568905.1 of Trebouxiophyceae sp. KSI-1. Classification (NCBI taxonomy): domain Eukaryota; kingdom Viridiplantae; phylum Chlorophyta; class Trebouxiophyceae; species Trebouxiophyceae sp. KSI-1. The sequence continues at coordinate 2,961 of BHFV01000992.1, forward strand.
CGCTGGCTGAATGCGTCCCAGCTAAAGTCAATGGAAACCGCGTGAGGTGACTGTTTGCCAGCCCAAGAAACCTGCGCAACATTGAATCACATGTTTTCTTGGCTCAGCCATCCCCAGCAGCGGGGCGCACGAAGCGACAGGAGATTCGACCAAGTGCACTCATCTAATGAACATCAGCAGCATGATTACTAATTCATCTGCTCTATCATCCCCTGCAGACAGTTTTTCAGGGTCCACTCGCCAGAGGTCGGATGCCTGCCGCCCACACTAGCTTGCACATTCCCATCTCAGGATTGTAGCGTATGGGCCAAGGGGGGGAGGGGCATGCAGGTAGCTGTCTGCCTTTGATAGGGGGGAAATGTAGATCAGAGCAGCTGCATGAGGAGAAAAGTGCTTACCAATTTGCCGTCGTGAGCCTGGAGCTGCCCCGTGCTTGGGTCTTCAAGGTGGGCGTGCGTGCAGCAGCTGGAGGTCCTTCATCTCTGGCAGGTGCTTAACGGGGATGAGGTCCGCAATTGCAGCCGCCAGCAGCACGCTAGTGGCGACAGTCCCTGCCTGCTCGGACTCGCTGCTGGGCTTAGTCGTCTGCGCACAGCTGGCGCATCATCGCAGGTGGAAGGGTGGCACACCTTGGGCAGCTCCAAAGCCGCTAGCATTACTGCAAACTCACAGACGAAGCGTGCCGAGCTATCGAGCCGGGCCTCTGGCACTGAAGGCGCCGCATCTCACAAGAATGCTCAGCAGCATTGGCACCAGCTTGCCAGAGGGCGCTGGCGGAGGCTTGAGGTCAGGAGATACCTGTCTATACCTGGCTACCTGTCCCCATGTGCAGCGACTTGCGCATTGCCTTGCCATTGACGGCCTCCAAGGTCGCCTGCCACACCCTCCTGATCCATTCCATCACCCAGACATGCTTGCGGATGGCTCTGCCTTTACAGAGACATCGGCCAAGGGCCAGACAGCTCAGGTGGTGCCCACCTCGTCCATACTCCTTTTTTCGCTTTGTGCACACGCCCTCTGTAACAGCTGGCTGCTGTCATCCCGGAAAAGCTCTGTGTAATTGAGGAATTACCGGCACCCATATGCCGACAACCCTTTTTTCCTCAGAGCCCCAGTGTATTGCCACCTAGAATGTAGCCGCCTGCTACACCCTCCATCAGCTCTTTACAAAGGTGTAGGCTGCTGGCTGCTCCCCAGCAGCCACCTGCAACAGTGATACCTTCCCTGTTGTCAGCGAGGGCGGCCTGCTACATGCCCAGCACTCCAGGCTGGCGGCCAGATGCGTTCTGGCAGGCAATTGGGTGCCAAGGGGAGTAGGCCTACCAGGAAGGCGCGCCCTGCGTCCCCATACAACGGCATGGGCACCGGGTCACTGAGAGAACGTATTCAGGTCTGCCGCTGCCAGCTCACCAGTCTTGATACGCGATACGCACAGTGCGCTGCGGAGGTCCAACGCCTCTCTGAAGGCTTGGCAAATATTGTGGTCAGGCCGAGGTACCTTTCCTAACCTCACCTTCACCGGTGCGGCAGCCTAGTGTTCTCAAATCGCCCCTCCTGCCTCGGCGGCACGGCGAGGGCGACGGGGATCAGCAGGTTTGGTCGCTGGTCCGGCTTCGCTGCTCTGACGACTCCGCAACCGACTCCGCAATTCAGTTACGGCGGCGGCGGCGGCGGAGACCACACGAACTTGCCGCTGGGGGCGGTGGCTGCGGTGGCCATCAGAGAGAAAAATTGGCCCTTGGAACCTCGGGCAGGCAGAACATTGGAAACAAGGCGCGGTGTACAGCAACGCTGCAGTGCAAAATGTGGTGTGGTGCTGGTGCTTCTGCAGTGTCGCATATGGTCACTGCGGATGTCACGCTGATTGTCTGCGGTGGCCGCCTTGAGCGTCTTGAGCAGGGAAGAAGTCGGGCTGGCTGGAGCATCTAGAGACAAACGCGTGGCCTCGTGCCTGCTGGGGCTGCATGAAGTGGTCAGCCTGGGCTCTCACGTAGTTGGCAATATCCTGGTCTGCTGCATGGCCTGCAGCGTTCTGAAGGGCACCAAGCCATCGTATCGCGCAGCAGGAGGCGACCTACAACCAGGAGGCTTCTATGGCAGCCATGCTCCATGTGATCAGGCGTTGGCCACTCTATCTCGCGTACGAGATGTGATCCAGCCTGTCAACTGAAGATGATTGCGCGCCTCCCATGCGCATGCTGAGTCCTGCTGCATATAATAGAGCCCTGCTCCTATCCAGTTATTCAGCTGCACTCCAGTCAGGCACGTGTGGCAGAACTTGGGTGTGCCCTGACAGCAGATCCGGTCTCGGTTCGGTCTCTTATTCCCTGCATGGCCGTCCTGCAGCCTTTTGCATCAAGCAGCAGTGGGTGAAGTCAGGTCAGGCGCCAGCAAAGAAGCATCAATCCAACGGGTGGTTTTCTTTCGACTGTGTACATACAGACCGTTGAAATCGTTCAGCAACCGTGCTGCAGCCTCTCCCATGTGGCCAGGGGCACGGGGGGACAGCAGCATTGCTTATGATATCTCTCTACTAGCTCTTTTATTCAAGATTGCGAGTCGAGCGTACGCGAGTCTGTCTTCACCCGCAAGCGCAGCCGGCCCGTGGCAGCCAGACACCGACCTGGCCAGACACTAAGTGCAAACCAGGAGTTGGGCCTTGAGAAATTGATTGGGATTGGGCTTTTTGGTATGGCGTCAGCGAATGCATAGCAAGAAAGGGCTGCTCGCGACAACCTGCAGCCAGCCAGCCTCCGTCACAAGCAAGCCGCCGATAGGAGAGAGGCTGCTGGACAAAGTTAATCCCGCAGGCGGACCTGGAGCCTGAATGTTGCGCCACCAGCGTGCACAGGGGACAGTCCAGCTGCCGCACACACCTTGGGCACATCGCTGCAACATGGCGTCCTGCGCTTTAGATGTGGCTGTTCCGTCAAGCGAAAAGCGGAGAAGAGGTGTGCGCAGCTTCACACCTCGTCAAGACGCGCACTAGGGCGTCAGCACTCTCGTGTGTCAGCCTGGAAGGCGCCCACACAGCTTCCATCAGAACACTGGCAGCTTGCGCTCCTAGTGGTCTCCGGTGCGGGGAGAGTTGATCACAGGTACCTGACGGTGCCCAGGACTTCGCACGGCGTCGTGGCACCGCACTCGCCGTTCAGGTCGGACATCGCCCGGCGTATGACCTCCCGCGCAATGCCCGCCGCCTCTCCGGGCCTGATTGGCGCGGAGGACTCGCTGCATGCAATTTTGAGCGGCGCTCAGCGCCGATGCCCGGCCGACAGCGGCAGCCTCGATACCACAGGAGCTAGCGCATCGAAAGGAGCGCACAGCCGCAGCCGCAGGAAGTGATTGGCGGTCGGCAGCGTCAGCGTGCGCTGCGGCATCCCGACATAACGATCGGCCTCACGTCGCGCGGTCGCGTGAGGTGGCTGCGGCGCACTTCCAGCAGACGACGGCGCCGCTCGGCAGCGCGGCAAACATGCGGGTGCCGAGCCGGAGGTGGCAGGATGAGCAAGCCCGCTCCTCGCGCAAAACGACGTGCTTGCTCATCATCTGCATTCAAAACGCGCTGACCTCAGCTGTCTGCGAATGTTTTGCCCCCCATCGAATCACGCACGGCTCAGCCTGCTGGCGGGAAAGGAACACACCTCCGCCCTCTCCGCAGCCGCCTGAAAGTTGAGAGACCGGTGCAAGTTCCGGCAGACCAGGTTCTGGCGGCGGCGGTGGATGCGGTCGCGCATCACCCTGGCAAACACGTCGGCAGCATGTGCCAGCGGCATGTCCTCTGACAGGACTTCGATCACGCGCATTGGGTCCAACAGGGCACCTGCAGTGCGGCAAGCCCAGACGGTCGGCCGGACATGCGCGCCTTGCTCGAGGGCAGGAGAGCAGTGACTGGTGAGGCCGGCGGTCGAGCGACCCACTCTGGGCAGCAAGGAGCCTGCACGCCTCGCTCAGGAGCGGCTGCCGGCCGTCTGGAGGGTGCAGCAGCATGTCCAGCAGCTGCAGGTATGCATCGTCGCTGGCGCCCGCCCGGCCACAGAGCGCCAGCGCCTCCCGGATGTCGCCCAGCTCGATGGCCAGCACTCGCAGCGCTCCGATGATGTCTCCCGTCTGCAGTCAGCTGTGTGATCAATCCTACCAGCGGAGCTATGATTGGCTCTGGGTATAGTACTGCGGCGCACCTTTTCCAGGACGATGACCTGCTCCTCATGCAGTCGTGTCTGCAGCAAGCGTTCCCGAATGCTAGCCGCGTCATACAGCTCCGACTCGTTCAGCAGCCTCCTCAGCTTGCGGTGCAGGCCCGCCGCGGCAGTCGAGCCAATGTCGGCTAGTGTGCTGGCTGCTCTGCAGACCGAGCATGCAGATGTCATGCAGTCTGCAGGCCCGAGTCTCACTGTCCAGGCTGGCAGAGCGCCGGCAGCACCGCACCTGGCCTCCTCGGCTTTCAGCACCGTATCGATCAGCAGGACACCGTACTCTGTGTGCAGGCCTGCATTGCTAGTATTGCACTCTGACACCAAAAACTCCAGGAGCAGCAGCACCGCGTCCCTGCCTTCCTGCCTCATCAACGTGAGGAGCCGGTCCTCTGACAGCCGCCGGCCCTTGCAGGAAGAATCTCACAGGGAGTTAGCAGCCATGGGGGGGCGCACAGGTGTCGGCCACGGGAGCTGCAAGCCGGCCACCTTGATGACGGCCAGAGCGTGCGGCACCGACGTCTTCAGGAGCCAAGGTAAATACCGGAAGACAGCCTCGTCGTCGGTGCGAGCCTCGTCCAAGAGCACTTGCCCGATGCGCTCAATGACCTGCTCCTTGGGCTTTGCGCTCTGCACGGCTGCCTCACTGCTGGTCTCACCAGGATCCTGGAGCATGCCCTGCATGGGGCCACGACAATTTCAACTCCCACTATTTTCCCCAAATCTCGTACAGAGGCCAGCACAGCCTGCAGTGCATGCTGCACGATGCAGCCGATTGCGCACCTGCCAGATGTGCAGCGCCTCGGCAGCTCTGCCCTTGGCAGCGTACAGCAGGGCCAGACCGTGCTTGTCGCCGCTCTCCACCAGCTGCGCCTCGACCGACCCGAGAAGCACGTCGTTCGGCCGGCTCAGCAGCGCCTCCAGCTCTGACAGCAAGCCCTGGCGGCTGAGCAGATGGACGAGCAGAGTGTCCACGCCGTCCAGGTGCTCCACGCCTTGCCGCTCTCGCACCTGCATATACCCCCTGCAGTCGGCGCTTGGGAGCGGGGCCAAGCAGCAGCTCCACGAGCCGGTCTCAAGGAGCAGGACCTGGAGGAGGTAGCCCGCAATGGCACGATCTGCAGCAGCCTGGGCCTGGCCAGAGGTGTTGTGGCCGCCAGCCCGTGCTGCGCGCCTGTTGATGATCTCCTCCAGGGGCTGCAGAGCACCGTGCAGCCCCCAATGCTGCGAGACAGAAGCCCGAGGCATCATTCAGTGCTCCCATAAAGCTGAAGCAAAGCAAGTGCGCATGGCTTGCAAGAGGGGGTGCGTCAGCGGGGGACGTCACCTGCTTGGAGGCAGCAGCATGAGCTAGCCAGCGGCTCATCAGGTGGGGGAAGAGGGGAAACAGCTCTGCTGGCTGGAACGAGGCTGTGCTGCATCGTGCGAGTGCGTCCATGGCGTCCTGGACCTGCCCCTCTGCAAGACGCTTGGCCGATTTGGTGAAGAGCTGTCAGCCTGAAGAGATGCAGCAAGAGTCTAGGCATGGAGGACGCACCGCACAGAAGCAGAAGGCCAGCTTCGGCAAAAGCAGTTTCGGCCCAATGGGCTGCCTGTGCAGCGGCGTTCGCAGCCAGGCGCAGCGCGGCAGAGTACCTCCTGCTCAGCAGCAGTTGCTTCACCTGCTCGTCCAGCGCAATCGGGACGCACAACCAGACCTGCCGCACAGCCACTAGGGTTTGCGCTCAGCGACAGGAGGCAGGCCACAAGCCGCACCCGTGTGTGCTGGACCGCAGAGATGCCCACCTTCCTGAAGCCTGCGACGAGAACGCGCGACCCCTGGCGATCCTGTGTTGCGAGCAGCTGCTGATCGGGCGCAGGTTGCCGGTCCCCGGGGAACGGGATGGCCTGGACCAGCGACGAGCTGCTGAGGTCGTACACATGCAGGCCGTCCAGACTGACAGCCACGAAAAAGTCCTGGGCCGCCGCCAGAGCATTGGGGCTCGACAGAAACGTCAGCGCGCTGGAGGTCGGCAGGCCTTGTGCATCAACGATGACGCCTGCCTGGTCCTGCATGGAAGGGCATTGTGCTGCAAATCAGCAGCAGCAGGGATGCTTGGCCTTTCACCCGCAATAGATGGCCCGACGGCTCACCATGAGCAGCACAGCGCGGTGGTGGTGTGCAATCGGCTGCACCATCGTCTGGGAGAGGGCATCCTCGGGGAGGGAGAGCAGCGGCTGGCACGTGCTCTGCTTTAGGTCCCAGAGCAAGTAGCCCAGGCTCGTGCAGAGCACCACGTTGCCCTCAACCCAGGCCATGTCCTGCGGGAAGCGGCTGCCATCACGCCTGATTTTGACCAGCGCAGCAGTGATGGAGAGCCGGCGGCTGGCGGCATGCCTTGATGGCCACGGGGTGCGCCTTCTCCAGTTGCGAGATGCAGGCGGCATGCTTCTGCGCGCCGGCGCGCCACTGCCCAAAGACGTCAAAAACCATGACGCGAATGCTTCTCGCACTCGTGCGAAGCGCAACTGCCAGCTGAGGCGGGCCAGTGCTGGGTCCTCGCACTGCCAGCGCTGTGACGCCCTGTGCATCGTCATGGGCTCAGCTTAGGCCGACATTGTGCGGGTGGGACGTACGCAAGGATGGAGGTATGAGTGCCCACCCTGACCGGCAGCCGGTGACTGTCAAACGAGTCGGCGTGGAGCAGCAGCACGCCGTCCTCGCACAGGACCGCCAGGCTCCTCGCTGCGTCCAGAACGCAGATCCGCACCACGGGCTGCAGCAGGAAGAGCGAAGTTCAGCGAACCTTGCATGCCCATGGCGAGAGCGTGATGCTTAGAGTCGCTGTGGGCCATCGAGACCCGTCAACGTGCCTTTTGCGCAAGCCGCTTTCGCGCCGACAGTTTGATCCTCAGCCCTGCGCCGTTTTGGTCGAGCCGGTGCTCCTCCAGGTGGCCGTCAGTGAGCCCGAAGTACAGCTGACTGCTCTCAGCGCCGATTGCAATGCTAGAGATGAGCGAGCGCTGGCTCTTGTGCTCGTAGACGGGCGCGCACTGCAGCACAGCCCGCGCGGGCTGCTCGCTTTCCATTTCTTTAAAGTGAGGAACTGACGACGTTGGAAGAGAGGCAGTCACTGGGTGACATAACAATCCAAATCAAATGTGTCACTCTCAACGTTCTCGGCTTCACTGCCAGCCCCGGAAAGCCTCGTTCAGGCTCTTGCCAGATGTGATCGACGGGTGCGGTCCGCAGTAGGAGCCCGTACTCGCTGCCGCGTTGGCAGCTGCCAGCGCCAGCGCCATTGCTTGCGCCTTGTTCTTGGTATCTGGCGACGCCGTGTTTGCGCTCCAAATGTCGAGCACGCTCGCCTTTGGCCAGCCCACCCTTTCGTCAAGCCCGGCTGTTCCTGGGGCGATCAAGAGCAGGCGGGAAGGATCAGAGGCGCAACCCACCTGCAGAGAGCGTCCATAGGAGAATGTGAGCCTGCAACGCATCTTGCTCTGTGCTTTGGCCAGGACGTTGATCTGGTTCAGGTTCACGGTCGCCTCCTCCTCGCTCTGCCCGCCCGACAGGAACACCACGCCGGGCAGTTCCTGCGGCACGCACCTGCAAGCAGACAGTCACGTTTCAGCATATTCTAAACAGCCCTCCCACACTCATATCTGCTGTTCAGGATGGCGATTGGACCTTGCAAGGATGGTGAGCGTCTGCTCTGCTATCTCCCTTGCTGGCAGCTTTGGCGCAGAGCTGCCAGGTACGACCATTTGAAGCTTGAGCAGACATCCGGCGAGGTCGGCGCCTTTCTCCTGCAACTTCCCAATGACCGCCTGGAGGACCTTTTCGGCTGCAGCCGCGCTGGCGTCGACAGAGTGGTCTCCATCAATCAGTAGCTCCGGTTCCACAATCGGCACCAGGCCGTGCGCCTGTGCACAGCAGTGTTGCATCCAACTCAGGGTCTGCTGAGCTGCTCATCGCCCATACGAATGTCCCGCCCTGGCGCCCTCCAGATCAGACCTGGCTGACGACGGCATATGCAGCTAGCTCCTCTGCGTTTGCCAGCACGGCTTCGTCCGACGGACGTCCAGCGCCGATCGACAGCGCCGCACGCCACTTTGTAAACGTCGCGCCCCGCCTGCAGCCGGCTGCGGCGAGTTCAATGGATTACTGCTTTCTCTTGCCGGTGTGCCTCCAGGGGGGGGGGGGTGAAGAGGGCGGCACTGGGCGTAGGCGGTGCAGGCGCCAGCCAACGCCTCCAGGCCGCGAGTGTGGCTCTCGCCTTCACATCCGTTCAGCGGCTCCAGCCCCTGCTGGCTCTGGATCGGCTCACTGCTGGCCTGAGCGAGAGCTGGGGAAGCATGAAACCTGGCTGGAGGCACACCTCGTCGACTTTGACGCCGACTAGGATGCCAGCAGCCCGCAGGGTGTCCACGAAGGGAGTGCCGTCAGAGTCGCGTTGGCCCAGCGTCTCAGAGTACATTATCACGCCGGAGAGGTGCTCTTCGATGCCGGGTGCCGTCAGAAACAGCTCGCGATACGCGCGCCTGTTCTCCTGCTCGGTCCAAAGGAATGAATGAATGAATGTTACAACCTCTTCCAGCCAATGCCAGGCTGATCAGGTGAGGTAGCAGCAGGGGAACGGTAGGGAGAGCAATGAGACTGAGGGGCGAGCGGGTGGCTTCGGAGGGGGGGGGGGGGGGGG
>BHFV01000994.1:0-11132 GCA_003568905.1 Trebouxiophyceae sp. KSI-1
TCTAGGCGGCCCTAGGTGCATGCTCATGCATCTGCATGCACCTGCACGCCTGCGCTCTGCACGCCGCTGTCACATGCCAGGGCTCAGCTCCGGCTGAGCCCTTTCCCCCGCCGCCGCCAGCAGGAGGAGGTGGCGCGCACGGCTGGGCGGCAGCAGCTGAAGGGAGGTCCCCTCCAGCCCCCCAACCAGGTGTCAGCCTGCCCCCTTCCCCTGCAGCAGACCGTCTGAAGCGCATGCGGCGGGCTGCCTGCAGGCGGCTGGCGACTCGAGGCCAAGCTCCTCACATCTCTACAAACAACACCCGGTGATTATGATCACCACCAGCAGCCGGAGCTTCTTGCCTTCCTCCCCCATACCACCCCCGCTTTGTCTTGGAAAGCTGGAAACGGCCGCCTCCGCACCCACTGCCGGGGGAGCGAGCGCACCGTCTGCTGCCGGCAGAGAGTCTGCAGGCCCCCCAGCCTGCAGCAGAGTTATATGGTCTGGCCGCCGCGCGGCAAGAGCTTGCCTTCCAGTCAGCAGGTCACCCTCATCATGCGGTACCGACTTGCAGGCTTGCACCGTTGCTGCTGCTGTCTTTCAAGTCGGCAGCGGCCGCTCCGCACCCCGGCCTCGAGCCTGCGCTCCTTTATCCCTGCAGCGGGTCGGCACTCATCTCCGCCTGCAGTGCGTGCCGCAGCAGCACAGCGCTCAGCCCGCTGCTTGCCCCGGTGCTCGCCGGCCGCCCACGCTCTGCTGCAGCCGCTGTACTAGGACCCGGAGTGCTGCCGACCGCGTATGGGCCGCATGCAGACCGCTCGTCCAGCCCCTTACTTTGCATGGTTAGTACATCGGCAATGGCTGGAGAAAGCTGCGTGTTGCCTTGCATGAAAGGAAGCCTGCGGCTCTTGCAGAGCCCGGCAGCTGGTGAAGCACAGCGGCCAGCCTGCTCGGCGGCGGGGCCCACGCAGCGCAGGTGATTGCGCGAGACAGGGACTGGTGAAGCAGGTGTCCAAGCTGGCCCGCAGCATTTCTGAGGTGCTGCGTGCTAGTAAAAAAAATAATAAACAAGCTGTTCAGCGTAATAATGAGGCAAGCCGGGTGACCAGCAGCTTGCCACGACCATCCCCTGTGCGCCAGCCCGGGGTGCCGGTGCAGGGAGTGGGGGCAAGGCTCGAGCAAACCCCCCACTCACAACTCGATCAGGTGGTTTGGCCGCCTGCCGGCTGCTTGGCGCCTGGAAGGCTGGCATTTCTGAGGTGCAGTGTGCCAGCAGCCGCTGACTGCAGCCTGGCGGCGCCAGGCAGCCTTGCTCCTGCAGGAATCCATCACAGGCAGAGTGGCCAGACGGCTGGCAGGCAGGCCGACAGTGAGCAGCATCATGGTCCGCGCCCTGCCAAAAGGCTCTGCTCTCTCCTGATAATATTGCCGATGGACTGCAGCTGCCTGTTGGCGCTGTCCGAGGGATGGGCTCCCATGCGCGACCGAGTAAACAACCACAACAATTGCATGTAGGTTCATGACAGGGACAGGGTGGTCCTCTGCAAGGCAGGCAACGGCTCAAAGCAGCTAGCTACGTCCACAAAAGGCCACGGGCATTCAAACGGACATTGGCATCCAAACAGACATCGGCAAAGCAGCCAGCGTGCCGACTTTTGAGTTCTGCGCTCGTGGCGTTCACAAAACGTTGCAGGGCGCGCGCATGGCCCTGTTCAGGGCCCGCAAGCCTCGTCCCGGCTCCAGGGACTCGTGCGAGCGTCCACACAGCGGCACTGGCAGGCGCGGCGGGCCCCCGCTAGGCGGACGCGGGCTCCAGCTGGAAGTCCTCCAGCCGGATGAGCACCTCGTTGCGGCGCAGGAAGGGCGGCGTGAAGGGGTCGTTGTAGCGCGCGAGCTTGTAGCCGTCCGTCGCTGCCAGCCCGTCCAGCAGCAGCGCGCCGCGCAGCCGCCGCTCCGCCTCGGTCACCTGCGCGCCCCACCAGGCCGGGCCGCTGCTGGGCTGCACCTCCTGGCCCCTTCACTTGCTGCGCTGCCTGCTGAAGCCGAGCCTGCTGCCCCCCCTGGCAGGGCGACCAGCCCAGGGTCCCCGGGAGGCGCCCAGCGTGGGAGCAACAGCAGGCCCCACCTCGTAGTCGAGCGGCCAGCCGCCAAAGGTGCCGGCCGCCACCAGGCCGCCCTCCTCCCGCACGCGCGTCACCCTGGGCAGCGGCCGCCGGCCCTCAGCACGCGGACCTGCAGCCGGCGGGGGGGGGGGCCACAGCGAGGCGGCTGCGTGGCAGGGGGGGGCGCACTTGGCGCTGTCCGGCCGCGGCAGCGCGGCCGGGTCCTCACCCATGCGCTCCTCGATGGGGAACTCCATCGTGCCGCCGCCGCCGCCCGGCTGGCCGGCCGAGGTGAAGACGGGCGTCGTCATCTCCATCTTGGCGCGGCTGCACGCGCCCCGCCCGGTCAGCGCGGCGCCCCCGCCCAGCAGGCGTGCGGAGGCATCGGCCGGGCGCGCGCGCCTCTGGTTGCCGCCGAAGATGTAGCCCGCCAGGTCGTTGAAGCCGTCGCCGGCGGCCGGCTTGGCGCCGGGCGGCATCGCGACCGAGGCGGCCAGGAAGGGCCTGTAGCGCCGCACCTCGTACTCCTTGGTCTTGCGCAGCACCGTGTAGCGCGGCGAGTCCAGGCTCGGCGCCGTCTGCGAGGGCAGGGGCCGGGGGTGCTCAGCCCCCCCATAGTCTGCTGCCCTAGTGGCCAGCCCAGCCCAGCTCGGTCACTGGCTCCCCCTGGAGCAGCCTGCCTGCGGGCCAGGCGGGCGTGGGGAGGGCGGGCGCACCCGCGTGCTGCCGACCTGCGCCAGCACGTGCGCGAGGCCCTCCAGCGAGGGGAACGCGTTGTCCTGCACCGCGTCCCACACGTCCCGCTGCGCTGTCAGCTTGCCGCCCGCCAGCGGGTCGATCGTGTAGAAGGAGCGGCCAGTGAAGACGAGCTTCTGGACCCACGGGGTCAGCCGGGGGGTCATCTCCATCGTCCACCTGCGCCACGGCGACTTGCATGTCGTGAAACGGCCGATTCCAGGCGCCCGCCTGGGCGAGCGCGGGGCGAGCAGGAGCGGGCCTGGTGGTGAGCTCTGCGTCCCCGGTGACCGCGATGCCGTGCAGCACAAAGTCAACACGGAAGAGCGCGCGCAGGGCGGCCAGGTAGGCCTGGAAGAGGTCCAGGCCGGCGTACTTGGCGATGGGGTCCTCGAAGCTGAAGTTTTGTGTGTACTTGTCCCGGGTCAGCTTCAGCAGGCAGCAGACTCTGCTGAGCACGCGGTTTTGCCAGAGTGCGGTCTTTCGAGAGCTCGAGTCAGAACGATGTCCACTGGATGGCCTGAGACGCACCCCGGTGTCAAACAGCCGGCTCAGCTCGCCCTGGAGAAAGAGCTTCGCGTTGGCCTGGGCCTCCTCGATCGTCGCCCTGCTCGCCAGTGGGCGAGGGGCAGTCTCGCCAGCACCATCACTGGTGCCACCGGCCTGCCCGGCGCTCACCACGCCCGCCCGCCCGCGGCCATTGTCGAAACTGGCCGATACGGACGCCTCTGCGCGCACGGCGGTGCGCCTGGGCGCTGTTCGGGGCGACTGCAGGGAGGCAAAGGCGCGAAGCGGGCGAGCGGCACCCGACGGCGCCGAGCACACGGGTTGCAGCGTCATTCTACTCACTCAAGATGTGCCTGGAAAGTAGTTTTGAGGTCGGAACCGCCTGCGCGCGCCACGAAGTTCAGCCAGCGTTAAACCTTGCCTTTTGCCCCAAACAAAAGCGGGCACGGCGGGCGAGAGGCCGCTCGCGATGGCCAAACCCAAGGACGACTCGTCCACCAAGCGTGCTGCTGCGACGGAAATAGACCAGGTGCTGATGAGGGCAGCCATCTGTGTCACAAACAAGTGGGGGCCAGCGAATCCGGTTCCCAGCAAAAGACGGCCTGCAGGTGGCGCGGAACAAGGTGTGGCGAGAACGCTGTCTGCGCGAGGACAGGAACCTGCAGCTGCAGGACCGCTTCACCGTCGGGCGCCTTGAGGATGGTAACGGCCAGACCGTCAGAGGACCTCCCGGTGAGGCGCCTGCAAGACCTGATGGCGGCGTCCGCCACACCGCAGTGCAAGTGTTGACACCCAAGCTGACGGCAACCACGCCTCTCAATCCCGAGCTGGCCGACGCGGACGTGCAGAAGGCGCTGAGCGAGCTGCAGGCGGTGTGCCAGCTGAAGTTTGGCGCCAAGCAGGTGAGCAGGCATGGGAACGTGGCCCCCACAGAAACTAGCGCCCACTGAATCAAACATCAGAGGCCGTCCGGTACTGCAGGCAGCAGCGCAGGAGGGCCTGCCGGCGACCGCCAACGGCGCCTACGGGGCGGCTCCCAGCACGTTGCTGGCCACGCATCCGCTCTTCGACCACCGCAAGGCCGCGTGCGACGCGACCCAGTTTGCGTCCGCCTATGCAGCTTCGACGGGCGGTCTCTCGCCCTTTGCCCGGAAGCAGTCCGCGCAGACCACGGAGGGCAGCAAGCCCGGCTGAGTCTGGGCGGCCCGCGGTGCGGCTGGCAGGCTGGCAAGGACACATCTTCAAATTCTATTGCGTTCTGTCAGGCATCCACTCGGGCACACACAAGGAAGCAAGGCGTGTGCACAAGTGGACCTCGTTGCATGCAGCCAACCCGCTGGGAATGCTAGCAAAAAATGCGGGGCCAAAGCTCATCGGTCTGCCTCACGCACAAGCTGCTGGCTTGCGCGCTGGTCGGGGCGGCGCCATCAGAAGACGAGCACAGGCCCCGCTGGGTCTGGCTGTGCTGGCGGCCCCCACGGCCGCCACAGCTCCCTGCGGCAGCCCAGGCCCTCTGCTCAGCGCACAGCTCGCTCATGGACCTGAGAAAACTGGAGCGGGCTTGAGGCCCACCAATTGCTGGCGTGGCGTTGCCAGTGCCAGGACAGCAGGCTGGCGAGCAGGGTGGCCTGCTTGTAGAGCGCAGCGATGGTGATGCCGACGATGCTGGCAAAAAAGAGGAAGATGAAGAACTTCTCCCACGGCTCGAACACGTAGGGGCCCAGGCACACCTCGTACTGGAAATAGAGCAGCCTTGCGCGCCTGCACGGGCCAGCTGCCGTGGTTCAGGGCATTCGGCCGGCGCTAGTGAGGCGGGAAGACGCTGCTTTGTGAGTACAATGTGGCGGCGAGCGCCTGTTGAGGCTGCCCGGGGCTGCTCTCACAGGAGCACATGCAAGGATGCGGACCTGAGAAGCCTTTGCGCAAACGTCGGCCGCGGTTTCTTCCCCGGCTGGCGCGTTGCCGCATCCGGCATGCCGCCTCCTGCTCGCCCACTCCTTCACGCCTGCTCCTCGCACGCCTGGCCGGCGGTTGCTTTGAGATGTGAAGCCGGCGGGCGCTTTTTTGGGGCCAACAGCCCGGCTAGCTGCTCTCAGCTCGTACGATCGATGATTTATCGCCTCAGCTGACCAAGCCGCTGGAGCTGCTATGTCCGCAACCGAAAGCTCACAGCTTTGGCGGAATGCGCGGGTGGACTGCTGGTCGGTACGCTTCCAGCTGTGGCAGAGATACTGAATCGATTACTGCCGGGGAGTTTGGAGCGCGCGGAATCGCTTCGTCGAATGCACGGCAGGCGAAAATGGCAGGCTTGCGGCGCTGCGCGGGCGCGACGAGAACAGCAACACGGAAACAGCAGGAAGAGCGTGTAGGCAGGGTGCGCGGCAATGGTGAGGTGCTCGCTGGCACCGGGCCTCGGCCGATCAGGCGTCTGCCTTCAAAACCTGGCCTTGATGCGAGCGGAACGCTGACGGCTGTGTGTGGGCTGTGCCAGGCGCTCCCGGGAATGACAGCCGCGCCGGAGGGCGTGCCATCATTCAAGCTGGTCCTGGTCGGTGACGGTGGAACTGGTGCGTGCAGCTCGGCCGCAGCTGTGCTTGCCTTTTCGCCCCGGCCTTTTCCCCGGCGACAACGGGCAGGACAGGCGGTCAGAATGCCTGCATTGCAAGGCGCCCGCGGCAGCTTCAGAGTTGCTAGCTGTGGGCACGGAGGGGCCCACACCGATCGAAAGCGGGAAGCAAGCGCTGCGCCCGCTGATCTGCAGGCAAGACGACCTTCGTCAAGCGCCACATCACGGGTGAATTCGAGAAGAAGTACGAGCGTGCGTCTCCCCACCCACTCGCCCTGCATCTGTTGGCATCACGAGGTGGAAGGTTCAGGATCGGCGAGCTGTCCACAGCTGCTGTGGCTGCCCAAAGACACCACGCAGATGCACAGAGATCTTTGCGATCTCCGCGCTCACATTGCCTGTTGAACGTGGCCTCCCTTGGTGCGCTGCTGCTGGTTGCCGAGCCGTGTTGCTGCGCTGAACGCAGCCACGATCGGCGTGGAGGTGCACCCGCTCGACTTCACGACCAACCGCGGCAAGCTGCGCTTCTACTGCTGGGACACGGCCGGGCAGGAAAAGTTTGGCGGCCTGCGGGATGGCTACTACATCCACGGGCAGTGCGCCATCATCATGTTTGACGTCACCTCCCGCCTGACCTACAAGAACGTGCCCACCTGGCACCGCGACCTCTGCCGGTGCTGCCTCCCGCCCAGTGCCTGCAACGCATCCTTGCAAGGCTGCGACCTCGGGGGCCGAGGCCCTGCCCTGTGCGCAGGGTGTGCGAGAACATTCCCATCGTGTTGTGCGGCAACAAGGTGGACGTCAAGAACCGGCAAGTCAAGCCGAAGCAGGTCACCTTCCACAGGTGACCCTCCCCTCCTGCTCCCCCTGCAGCTGCACCCGCCCAGCGCGCGGGTGCGGCGATGCCCAGCGCCGCCTGCCGCCCCGCTGCAGGAAGAAGAACCTGCAGTACCACGAGATCTCCGCAAAGAGCAACTACAACTACGAGAAGCCCTTCCTCTTCCTGGCCAAGAAGCTGGTCGGGTGCGGCCCCGCTTCTGGCTGCTGCCATGCGTCCGGAGGGCGTCCAGGAGCCTGCCGCGCCAGCTGGGCCCTGGTGACTGACGAGCGCGGGCGCTGCCCGCAGCGACCCGCACCTGCACTTTGTGGAGCAGGTTGCGCTGGCGCCGCCCGAGGTGCAGATCGACGCGCAGCAGCAGCAGGCGTACGAGGCGCAGCTGGCCGAGGCGGCCAACGCGCCGCTGCCGGACGAGGACGAGGACATCGCCGAGTGAGGCGCTGCGCGTGCGTCCGGGGGGCAGACTAGTGCAGGTGGCTGTGGCTTTGGGGTTGCGGGGACTCGTTGCACACGCGCGTGCTGGGCGGCCTCAAGCGCCGCTTCAAAGTGAGGCACGGGCTGGCGCGGCCGCTCGCAGTGCTGTAAAGCAAGCGCGGCGCGCCTCCACAGGCGATGTTGCACTGACAACACGGCCAGCTTACGCTGGAAGTGGGGCCTCATATCCTTGGACCGCCGCTGATGTGCGTGTCGCCGCTGGCGCTGGGCGCAGCCTCCTTGGCCGGCACCTGCTTGGCACCTCTCAGCATCAAAGGAGTTCTGGCTGCAACCAGGAGCAGAAGGAGCGGTGCTCGCCTGCTTGGCGCCCTGCTGCTTCTCCTCCGGCTTGTCGACACCAGGCTTCTCTTGCACCACCTGCAGCAGGCAAGCCCATTTTAGCTTGGTCGATGTCGCCGTGCATGTCACCATCCGGCCTAGCGCCAAGGCAACGCGCGCGCCTTGCCGGTCTGGCTGCCGCCAGGCTGCAGGGCTGCAGCCACGGGCTCGCCTGGCTTCTCCGCCATCGCGAGCTCCTAGCTTGACTCTGTGTGCGTAGCGCGCAGCGGACTCCGCGTCGCATTGGAAAGCGAAAGGTTTTGCCAGCATTTCGTCCGATACTTCAAAACCGACTACTTTCCAACGACGACAGAGTGATACGAGCCGCACAGGCGTGCCACCTGCCGCAGCTTCATGTGCGCGGCATGCCCGCATCGGTTCCCAGCCATCGAGTTTCCATACGATACCAAGTCAGCCAACCGCTCTATTCTGGTCCCAGGATGCACGAAGAGGAGCGGTGGGCCGCCCGGGAGGAGGAGTGGGTGAGCAACCAGGAGCGCGGCGCCGCGTTGGTAGCACAGGAGGACGGCGTCAGCCTCGCAGACGTGCGCACGGTGGCTGGGCTAGACATCGAATGGGTGTCAGAGGCGGAGGGCATTTGCGTCGCCGCCGTCCTGAGCTTTCCGCCCGCCGCCGCTGGCCCGCCGCCGCGCTTCCTCGTGCACCGCCACACGACGTCTGTGCCCTATCGGCCCGGATTTCTCGGCTTTCGCGAAGTGGACGCGTTCCTGGCAGTCATGAAGGCGGCCGGCCGGGTGGACTGCGTGCTCGTGGATGGAAACGGCATCTTGCACCCCCGCCGCTTTGGCAGTGCCTGCCAGTTTGGGCTCGCATCGGGCCTGCCCACTGCCGGCGTCGCAAAGAAGCTGCATTGCTGCTGCGGGGACTGGACGGAGCAGGGCGTGAGGCAGCACATGGCCGCCCATGGCTTGCTGGAGCTGGACCTGCGGGACCGCGAGGGCCGCCTGCTGGGCCGGGCGGTGCGGCGCACGCTGGACTCGGCCAAGCCCGTCTTTGTTTCTGTGGGCCACCGCCTGTCGCTGGACACCGCATGCGCGGTTGTCAGGCGCTGCCAGCTGCACCGGGTGCCTGAACCGATCCGGCAGGCAGACATGCATGCTGGCCGGCTCGCCCGCCAGGGGCTTGCTTGAGCACTGGTGGGTTTCCTCTGTTGGCCGCTCACTTTGCCTTCTGTAGATAGTCAAGCGACTGCGCCGGTGCGATTATGTGCAAGCAGCATACTTGCGCAAGCTGTGCGACTCGGCTGCGAGGAGCCACCAGTATTCTCTATTTTGATCGCGGTCCCTTGCAAACCCAGACTCTCTGCTGTGAGCAAACACAGGGCCTGCCAAAGTCTGCTCAAGCTCACCTCCGTCACACAGCTGTTCAAAGACACTCATACTCACGTGTCATGCGTCAAGTGCCAAGGTTTGCAAACTGAGCCCTGCCACTGTACCAAAAGATGAGCGTTGCGATGAGCGAGGGCGGCTCGCCGATCGTGCTGAGCGACGAGGATGAGTGCGTGGACCTCACCGACTCCGACGACGAGGTCGAGGGTGCTCCATCCCCCAGCTCGGCATTGGCATGGCCGACTTGCTCTGCGCTGCCGTTCAGCCAGCGTCCAGCCGCAGCGATCTGTGATTTCACCTGTCGGGTGCGCTGTGGCCGCGAAGCACGGCCGCAGTCGCCACGACGTAACTGAAACCTGTCGAAGAGCAGCCGTGAAGGTGCCGATGCGCCCCTGAATCGCCACACCCAGCGCCTGAGGCGGGCTTGCGCTGCAGTGGTCGGATCCAGTTGGACGTGCGCAGTGTGCAAGAACATCAACAGCCAGTATGCGGGCGACTGCACGGAATGCGGGGCAGCGCCCGACGCCGAGCCGCCCGTCGACCTCGAGCGTGCGACGCCTTACTCGCCTTGACGCTCCCAGCAGTCAGCCTGCCTGGCAACCACCGCAGTTCCCGAGGCCCAACCCCAGTGCCAAGCCAAAGGTGCCTGCAGCGCCGGTGGACAAGGGCATCGACCCGGGGGAGGCGCTGGAGGAGTACCTGCGCAGCAGCACCGGCAGCAAGGCGCTGCTGGACGCCTGCGGCTGCTCCGTGCACAGGTGCTCGCCCTGCGGCCGCCCCTATCGGTTCCAGCTAGCAGGCCTCGGCAGGCCTGAGAGGGGCTGCGCCACAGCAGGGAAGCACTGCGCGCGCACGTGAGCGAGCTGGCCGGCCGCATGCCGGGAGAGCCGGATGGCCTGGCGGCCCACTTTGCCTGCCCGCAGTGCGGGCGCGAGCTGACGCGGCGAGACCTGGTGTGGGCACTCGGGCACGCCGCCTGTGCTGAGGCGCGCGCCCCTTGCCTGCCCACTCGGGCAACCATATCCCCCCACGCAGCAGCCCGCCGCGACGGCACCTCTCCTGCCTGACCCCAAACTGCCCCACTTCGTCGTGCAGGTCGATGAACGCTGCTTCGAAGCGGTCGCGGCGGCGGTGGAGGCCGGCAGCGACGGCGGCGGCGGCGGCAACCGCAGCAAGAAGGCGCGCGTGCAGCCGCACGCGGCTGTGGGCGTCGCGCAGCTGGCGGTGTCGGCCATCGAGAGCGCGCGCAGGAGCATGGGTGCCGCCTCCCCTCCGCGCCTGCCGTGCTGCTGCCCAATTGACCAGTCTGCAGGGGGGGGGCGCCCTGCAGGTGTCAAAACGCCTGCCCGCGCGCCTGCCTGCCCCAGAGACAGCCCCTGGAACGAGCGCTGGCGTTGGCTGAGCGCGCGGCCCGTCCGGCGCAGGCGTCAAGGGGCGCCGCGAGCAGGCCAACGGGCAGGCGGGCGGCGGCCGCGGCCGCGGGCGGGGCGGCCGGGCGCAGGGCGGGCGCGGCGGCGGCGTCGGCGGCCGCGGCATCCCAAAGGGCACCGGTGCGCGCTCCGAGCCGGCCCAGAGGGGTTTGTCAGCAGTCTGAGGTGGCCGGGCGGAGGCTGGGCCGGCGGCAGACGGTGCGTGCGCCGCGCGCCACGGCATGGGGGGGCTGGCGAGGCTCCTGGCGACGAGCTGGCCCTGAGCCCGCGCCGCCCGGCCGCAGGCTACGGCGGCTCGCAGGGGCGGCACAACCAGCGCGTGCAGGACGCGGCGCCGGCGGCCGAGCTCGCGCGCGCGCGGCAGCAGGAGGGCGCCGCGGACGCGCAGACGACGGCCGCGCTCGAGGCGATCGTGACCTCGCTGGAGGAGCCGTGCCGTGCGTTCTTCCGCCCTGAGACCCGCCGCCCGCCCGCCCGCCCGCCCCGGCCCGACCGCCGCCGCTCGCTCCCGCAGGCGCCGTCGAGCGCGACGGCAACGGCGCGGGGCCGCCCGGCGCCAGCAGCGGCGGCCGGCTGCGGCGGCGCTCCGCCCCGCTGCTGCTGGCCTGCGCGGTGCACGGCAGCTCGCTCGCGTTCCTGCTGCGGCGGCTGCTGCAGAACGACTCGCTGCTCGACATCGGCCAGCGCGACCGCCTGTACTGGGCCGCCGTCAAGCTGCTGCAGTTCCTGGGTGCGCCGCCCGCCCCCCCCTGCAGAGCGCGCGCCCTGGCTGCGCGGCGGCGGCCGGCCGGGGTGAGCCCCCCCCCCCCGCCC
>BHFV01000999.1:0-11751 GCA_003568905.1 Trebouxiophyceae sp. KSI-1
ACAGCTGCTTACAGCTTACAGCTGCTTACAGCTTACAGCTTGAAGCGCATTCCAATGCCAAGCACACGTTTTCCAACATTGTGCCTGAGCAGAGCCAGTGACCGGGCTACAGGCCTCGTCCCGGTGGCCACACCTTCGCAGGTCGTGAAGGTCGTCACTCTCGGTGCTCCCAATGGCCAGGGCGGCGGCTTCTTCCCACAGAGTGGGTCCTCCCCCTGCAGATGCCCCGCTTCTGACTCTGGCATGATGGCATGCCAGCAGCCAGCAGGACTGACGCCGGTCTCACCGTGTGACAGACCTGAACGGCGCCATCAAGAACTGATAATCTCTCAGTGCGAGCCGGCCGCCCACAAAACTTGCGCTTTGCCTGCCAGCAGTGGTACTCATGGATATCATTCTTCCCGTTGTGTGTGCGGCGCACGGCGTGTCCATGCTCCTGCCGCTGTCCAAGCGAGGCTGTTTGCTCTAGCTGAGCTGCTATCTCACTGTAGGCATGCAGAAAGCTGCGCCGAGAGGCGCGTGCATGGCAAAGAGGATGCCTTGGATGAGCGAAAGGTTGTACTTGATATCCTCAATTTTTACGCCATAGCTCTGGCAGCAGTCGCTGAGCGTTGGGAGCTAGCGCCAGCAACTTTTCACGAGGCTACTGGTTGTCTGAGATTGAGAGCTCCTCTCTGAGAGTGGTTGCAATATTTTCTGGTCGGCTACCCTCCAGAAGGTCTGAAATTTAGTTAGTTCGATTCTCCCAGCCACATTGCACACACCCAAGGACCAAGCACGGGGTCAGGCGATTTTGGCAGCTTTGATTGGCATCCAAGCACCCGCGGCCAAACATGGCCTTGAGCCAGCAGTGCTCCCGTCTCTGAGGATCGAAGTGAGGCACTCGGGACTGAGCTCAGTCTGATCAATTATCCAGCCGCGGCATTTTGCATGTGGTTTTCAGAGCAAGCATGGGCAAATGGCGATTAGCAGGCTCAACACAATCGAGCAGGTGTCCCTGCTTCGCCTGCTGGCAGCTAGCAGGCAGTCTTGATGAGTGCATGGAAGACTTCTTGGGGCACCTCCACGCCGCCGGCCACCCGTGCCATGCGCTTCTTCCCCTCCTTCTGCTTCTCCAGCAGCTTGCGCTTGCGGGTGACATCGCCGCCTGCCGCACCGCAGTCATGCACCCGAGTCAGTATGAGCGGGTCTGGGGTGGTGGCATGGAATCCCCAGACGGGGGATGGCGGCGCGGCTGGCAGCGTGTAGAGACCAGTGGCACTCGCCATGCTGCTTCTGCGAGGCGTGCCCAGCCGTAGCGCACAGCCACGACCAGAAGCTGCCTCGCGCTGCATGGCTGCCAGCACGACAGCAGCAATCGCCGCGTGGCTGGGCGCCAGCGCTCCACACACACCAGCAGGCGCAGCAGCAGGCGCAGCGGCGGCGGCGGCCCCCTTTGACTGGTCAGCAGGCACCACCCACAGCAGCAGCAGCAGTAGCAACAGCGACCCCCCCCCCCCCCCCCCTAATCAAAGGGGCGGCGGACCGTAGCACTTGGCCAGGACGTTTTTGCGGTACGCCTTGAGCGTCTCGCGTGCGACCACCTTGCCGTTGGCGGCCGCCTGTATCGTGATCTCATACATCTGCCGCTGCATCAGCTCCTTCATCTGCGAGCACAGCAGCCGGCCGGCGCGCTGCGCCTTGTCCCTGCGGCCGGGCCGGGCGGCTCAGCTCAGCCACGGCCTCCTGCCTCCCCCTCCCTGCATCATAGCAGCCTTCCCTCCCACCGCTCTGAATCACAGACCCGAACCACACAGGCACTTGCAGCTCCCGCTGGCTTCATGCTCGCTCCTACCTGCCCCCGGCAGCGCCTGCACGCAAGTCAGCAGCAGCGGCGCCGCGGCGCGCCACAGGCCAGCGCCCGCCCGGCCTCTCTCAGAGAGCGCCTGCAGGGGCGCCTAAAGCTGGGCAGGCGCGCCTGTGCACGACCCTGGCGAGCGCGTCGACCGGCTGTCCGTTCAGCAGCAGGTCCAGACGCACCAGGGCGGCCGTGCGCGCCTCCGCCTCCTCGTAGTCGAACGAGGCAAAGCCGCTGGAGGCCGACTTGAGCTCGTCGTAAAAGCCGCCGCCGAGCTCGGCCAGCGGCAGGCAGTACCTGCGGCAGTTACGGGGGCAGCAGTTACGAGGGCGGCAGTTACACGGCAGCAGTCAGGGACAAGCGAGGGGGCCAGCAGCTGGGGGCTGGCGCAGGCAGACAGCAGCGCTGACAGGGTCACAGGGGGCGTGCTGGGGCCAGACATGGGCTTGAAAGCACAGGGGAGACAGCGCGAAGCGGCTCTCGGAGCCGCAGGGCATCCGATGCCAGGCAGGCCAGGCAGTGCGGCTAGCGCTCGGCTGCGTTTTTGCCCCCAGGTAGTCAGGCGGCGGCACAGGCGGGAACAGATCGCACCGCAGCACCGCCCTCTGGCTGTCCAGCGCCGCGTGCTCGAGCAGCTCGCCGCGGCGCGCCTGGCACAGGCTCATAAGCGCGCCGACGTAACGCGACGGCGTGACGATGCTCGCGCGCACCGCCGGCTCCCAGGCGGCCGCCAGCTTGCGGCCGAGCGGCCACTCGGCCGGGGAGGCGAGGTGCAGCGTGCTGCCGTCGGCAAAGTCCAGGGTGTAGGGCACTGAGGGCGGGGTGGCTATGACGGCGGCGCCGTGCTCCCCCTCCAGCCGCTGCATGAAGACGTCCATGTGCAGCAGGCCCAGGAAGCTGCGGGACGTCACGAAGCACGTAACTGCCGCGGTCGGGCACTTGTAACTGTCGCAGTCGGGCATGTGTAACTGCTGCCGCTGCTCGCTCCCAGTCCCAGCGCCCCTTGATGCTTCGGCCGCAGCACACAAAGCAGCGGGCTCAGGCCTTCCCCTCCCCTGGTGCCTGCGCCTCGGCTGCTGTTGCCTTCAACCCACGCTGCTCTCAACCTCCTGGCGGCCTTGCTGACTCAGCCCAGCTCAAACAGCGCTGGGCAGACACGGCCCTGCTGTCGGCAGCCAGCCGCTGACCGCCAGCGCACGGCGCACAGGCAGCGTCACACCCTCCCCTGCTCGGTGAGCTCGACGCCCTCTTGATCTGAGAACTGCTTCCGTATGCAGGCAGGCAGACTGGCGTGCGGGTGGGCGGCGGGCAGGCACCCGCAGCGGAAGCCCGCGCCCAGCGCGCTGCTGCTCTCCTTGCGGACGGTCACGGAGGCGTCGTTCAGCGTCAGGCGCTCCACCGCGGCCGCGAGCCGCTCGAACTCGCTGCTGTGCAGCGGGAAGATGCCTGCGGCGCGGCACAGAGGGGGCGGGCCCTTGGCAGCTGCAGGCGGCGGCAGGCGGCTCGGTGGTGCTCCCAGATTCCCAGCGCTCAAGCGCGGCAGCGTGGGTGAAACTGGATGCTTAATTGAGGAGCTGAGATATTTTCTTCAGATTTCACAATCCTTTGCTTCGAGCACACGACGGGCCACCTTCTCCTCTCGACGCCTTGCCCAGCTCCTCCCGGGCGGCAAAATCCGGCGTTTCGGCGGCTGCCGACGCAGGATTTTGCCCGGCCTTTAGCACACCCCCAGGAGGGCGGCGCACCGGCGTACACCATGCTCTTGGCCGGCCGGAAGCCCGGCAGCGGCGGCACGGGGCGGCGCGCGGTGTGCCATGTGTCGCCGACGCGAGCCGCCCGAGTCGACTTCATGCCGGTGATCACGTAGCCGACCTGCGCAGTCGAGGGGCGGGTGTCGAGCCGTGAGGGCGCGTGCCGAGGGTCGGGAAAAGGTGTTTTTTTGGTATTCTGGTTTTCTTCTTCTGATCCAGAATGCGGACCTGGCCGGTGCGCAGGCGCCCGGTCGAGCAGGGCTCCGGGACCAGCAGGCCGACCTGCATGGCCGGCGGGTGGCTGCGCTGTTGAATTGCAGGGCGCTGAGGCAGGAAGAGGAAGGGGGGGGGGGGGGAGTTTGAGGCTGCGGCTGCGCCAATCAAGTGTGCTCGCTGTGCGTGTGGCGGGGGCCGCAGCGCGGGCCAGACTTTCGGCTCTCTGGCGGCTGGAAGGGCCTGCCGCTGAGGGCGCCCATGAGCAGCTATGGGAAGGGGAAGGGGAAGGGGTAGGGTTAGGGGTAAGAGAAAGGAATGGGAATGGACATTGGGGAAAGGGGGAATGATCAGGAGTTGAGTATGCTGGGCAACCCAGGACACACTGGCGCGCGAGCTGCGCCCGTAACCGCCCCTTACACATTACCTCCCCCCTTTTGGCTCGGCGGCGGCGGCCTCGCACCTCTGAGACATCGTAAGAGTCGCCGCTCGATGCGGCCGTCACGCGCTCGCCCGCCCGCAGCTCCCCGTCCACGACCAGCACCATGCAGATGACGCCCCTGCGAGCCCCGGCGCAGGCTGCAGTCAGCTGATTTCCGCCAGATTTTGCCAGGTTTTGCCAGCTGACAGGCATGCCGTGGCACGGCTGCTGGGCCGGCGGCGGCCGCAGCTTGCCATCCATTTTCATGCAGGCAGCGCGGCATGGGCGACGCTGCCGTCCTGCTCGAGTGGAGCGCCTCTGGTGGTGCATGGCAATCATTCCTGATCATTCCCCCGCCCGCCAGCAGCTGGCATGCTGCGCTGTCGCAGCAGAGCACTGTGGCCCGGGCTGCAGGCAAGCGTCCCCCCACTTCCGCCTCCACGAGAACACTGCCTGAGCGCTGGCGGGGCACCAGCCATACTCCGGGAGAACAGACAAGACCAGGCCAGCCTGGAACGCACAGCACAGCACAGCACAGCACAGCACAGCACAGCACAGCACAGCACAGCACAGCACAGCAGGCGAACGAAAGAATCACCTGTACTCGTCGTGCACCGCGTCGAACAGCAGCATGCGCAGCGCCCCGCCCGGCTCGCCTGACGGAGGCGGCACTCGCTCCACGATCGCCGGCAGCAGGTCTGTGACGCCGGCGCCCGTCTTGGCCGAGACACGCAGGCAGTCGGCCGGATCAAGGTCAAACACCTGGAGCCATGCCGCCCCCAGCAATCAGCCTCCCGGCCTGCCCCCTGGCTGCTGAGCCTGCATGGCAGGCATGTGCTTCTGGGCCCCTCTGCGTGGGCCTGCTGGCTCCAGTTACCAAAATACGGGCACATGCATCCGGCAGGAAACGAGCCTGCTGCATGGCATGTCTGGTGGCGAGCTCCCCCTTGCACGCTCCTGCTGGGCAAGACTGCTGGCCAGGAATGCAGCAGTGGGCTGGTCCATGCTGAAGTATCTCGACCAGGGCTGCGGCGGGAAGCAGCCAGGGCCTCGGCTGAGCCCGCGAGACATCCCAATCCCGAGTGCCTGTCTCATGTGCGCCTGCGCTGTCAGCTCTGGCCAGCCGCAGGCTATCCCATGCGTGCCCGCAGGCCAGCAGGTCTGCCAACTTTCCCTCGCTCGAACCCACATCCAATCGATAATGTCTGTCTTCTAACGGCTCGTCTGTCTGCCTGCCTCAGGCCACAGGCGTGACCAAGGCGGATCGGAGCGCGCCTGCTGCATCTGCTCCGCCACCTGCTCCGGCTCGGCCGCCGGCAAGTCGCACTTGTTCAGCACCGGGATGATGGCGAGGCCCTGCTCAAAGGCCAGGTAGAAATTGGCCACGGTCTGCGCCTGCAGGCCGCAGCAGAGCGAGGCCTGTTATGGGCGCCTCTGTGCGCGTGTGTTCCTGCCCTGCAGTACTTGCGCTTGACCCACTGATATGCAGCCTTTGTGGGGCATGCAGGCCCCCCCACAGCCAAGCTAGCCTTGCAAAAATTGATCCACATGAAGCTGCAGTCCTGCATTTCTCCCTGTGCGGGCGCAGCACGCCTCCCGAACCTGCTCATCAGGGCCCAGCCACACCAGCCCAGAAGCTTGGTAGCGCGGTAAACCATCTGATGACGGCACTGCATGCTGCCATCACCTCAGGCCCTTGCCGCACCCATGCAGGTCTCGTAGCTGGCCGGGGGAGGGAGGCTGCCTGGATGCCCTGCGCCGCATCCACCAGCAGGAGGGCGCCTGACACAGCCGCCAGCGAGCGGGAGACCTCATAAGAAAAGTCGACGTGCCCCGGCGTATCTATGAGGTTAAGCAGGTAATCGGCGCCCTGGTGGCGGTAAACCAACGAGGCCGTCTGCGCCTGCATTCGCACGGCGGGCTTGTCATGGACCTCTCTGGCTGTGGACGTTGCAGGCAGGCAATTTGAGGCTCTCTGGTGCTAGTTTGCGTGTCTGACCGCTGGTAATGAGTGTACCTGCATCGCTGCTGGCTGCCCGTGCTTCCAAGCAGGAGGCTGTTTCATGCCGATGTGGTTGCCGGCAAGCCTCCTAGGGGCATGCAAGCTTCCGCGAGGGCTCTCAAAGGCAATGACATTCGAGGTGGCCACCTTGACGGTGATGCCCCGCTCACGTTCCACATCCAGCTTGTCCAAATACTGTGCTTGGCCGCCGGTTGCTATGGCACCAGTCAGCTCCAGCAGCCGGTCGGCCAGCGTGCTCTTGCCGTGGTCGACGTGCGCTATGATGCTGAAGTTGCGTATCTGCGTTCACACAGCGGCTCGGTGGCCTGTTGCTGGCTGGTTGCTGGCTGGGCACACCAGCAGGCATGCGTAGTGCAACAATCAGCCGCCGCTGTTCTGCTCGAGCAGCGTGCTGATCGTCATGTCGGCTGAGCGTTGCCACACCGAAAGATTCCATTCATCCACCTGCGTAAGCAGAAGGAGGCGCGCCCGTTCGGGAGGAAACTGCTCGACGGTGAAGCGACCATCCCGGAAGCCTTTCGCCGCAGGCTCCGGCTCTACGCGAGCATCCGCGGCTCCACTGACGAATCGAGACTGCAGGATATCCTTTACGCGCTGCAGGCCTGCTGGCCGCCAGAGGCCTGAAGCAGCATCAGCGCTTGCAGCAAAAGAAGATGATGGCTGCAGCAGGACACTGCGCAGCAGGCGGTCGGCGATCGGCCCCAGGGCGCCTGCCGCGGCCCTTCGCATAGCCGATCCAATCTGGTGTGGCGTGGAAAGTGGAAATGGCTTCATGGTTCAAAAGCCCATGGGCGGCAAGGTTAGTCTGGCCGCGGCAGCAGATGAGCCAAATTCAGGGCCTCCACCGTTTTCAGTCTCTGTTCGGCCGTGAATGTCGGAAACAGCATGACACTGAGATCATTGAAGGCACCGCGCACGGGGTATCGGCACTCGGACACAGGCGTGTCGACCGCATCCCCCGCGGCCACCAGCGCCAGCACTGCTGCCGGCTCCGCCGTATCCTCCCTGAGCCGCCGCGGCGTCGCCTTCCAAGCCTCCGCCATTGCCACGAAGCTGTTGCCGATCACGGCCAGTTGCCGCAGCGCACCTGCCGCCCAGTTGGCAGCCGCCAAGTTGTGGTTCATGCTGGCCGGGCAGTGCGGCAGGAAAGCCAGTGTCGGCTCCTCTATCCGCCTGAACGCCTCTTCGTCCGTCTCCAGAACCTGTGAGCAAGGAAATGCATGAGGATGGCATGGGCTGGGTCCGGGCTGCGGGGGAAGCAAAGGGCAGACGGAGACCTGAAAGCCCAGATCTGTGAGCAGGCGCCTGTCTAACTCGCTGAAGCAGGGGTCCCTGGCCCTTATTGGCCGCTGCAGCTGCTCGAGGCCGTCTGCCAGCAGCAGCGCCAGTGCCAGCTGGTGGCGCGGCGCCGGGCTTTGCCGCGGCGACCCGAGCCCGAGGACGAGCATGCTCCGGATGCTGTCCCAGGTGGCGCACCCGCAACCGCCGGCCGCCTCCATTGCGTCCTCCTCAGTCTGCTGCATGCGCCGCTGCAGTTCCCTGCAGAGACCGGCTAGCGCCTCTGGAAGGATCCATCTTGCGGCAGGTGGTGAGCTGGGAAGGAAAAAGGCATGCCGCCAAAAGTCGGAGCGCAGGATCTCCTCCTTGGCGGCCTCCACTTGGACGCGAAGGTCTTGCAGTTGCTCCTCCGGGCTGCGCAGCCTGCCTGGCCGCCTCGCTGCTTCTAAAACTGGTCCAGGGTCCCTGCCAATCTGCACAAGGCAAGTAGCTTGGGGCAACTGCTGTTGATGTGTGCTGCTTGGCTCTGGCTCTGCGTATGGGCTCAGAACGTACCGATGATGGCTCTGAAACAGGTGCCGGCGCCGTTGTCCGCTTCTCTGCAGCAGCAAAAGAAGCATGCGGCTGTTGATTTTCGGCGTGCGTACGCAAACAGCGATACAGGGCGCAAGCACAGGGTAGATACGAGTAATTGAACGCGCCTGGGGGTCGCTTAGTCTTTCCCTTGCGGCCGACGACGTTCCAGTCTTCGGAGGCCATGCGATTTCGTGACCTGCTGCTCACTGTTCGGAGCTCACGGAGCCGCTGGTAGTGAAATCAGACCCATATGTGCGCATTCAGTTGTATTTTCGTTTCAGCGAAAGCGCAAAGCGAAAACCCTGCCCGCCACTTTCGGACGGGCCGAGGCGGCGGCCGGGGCACCGGTACCTTGCGCGCACGGCAAAGCTCCACGCTCAACGCGCGCCGGCAAAAATGGCGCGGACCGCCGCGCTGGTTTACCTGGTGCTCGCCTGCTGGCTTGGCGCCTCACGGGCCCAGGTAAGGGGCCTCCTCGGGCAGCTCCGTGCGCCTCGAGAGCGACCCGCAGCGCAGCAGCTGAGCGCCCTCCTGCTGCGCTCGCACTGCAGTTTAGCTTCAGCATCGGTGGAGGCAGCGGAAGCTCGGGCGGCTGCAATGCCAGCACCGATATCTCCGGCCTGCTGCCCGCGGCCCGCAACCTCACCGCTGCGGCAGCGCTGATAGCCGCCTCTCGCGGCGCCAGCCAGCTGCTGCCGGACCCCGCCCAGACGCCTTTCACGCTCTTCGCCCCGCAGGACGCGGCCTTCGCCGCTGGCTCTAGTAGGCCTCCTTGCTGAGCGCCACCCGGCCCAGCCAGCAACTGCAGCCTCAGACGGGCTTGGGCTGTGCGCAGGCGCACGAGGGGAAGCTGCCAAGGCTCTGGCAGCGCCAGGCCTGCCGGCAGCGCTCTTTGAGAGCTGGCTGCTCTACTCGCTGTCTGCCACTGCCCTGAACCCGCTGCAGCTGCGGACCCAGAGCCAGGTGCCCACGCTGTTGCCTCGGGCACTCAACGCCACCGTCTTTGCCCTCAACGTGCAGGCGGCTGCCTTTGCTCCGGTGCCGTTTCCTCCGCTCGCACGCTCTGCATGCAAATGCCTCTGCAAGGCGTTGCCTGACATCGCAGCTCGGCTGGCACAGGTGAAACTGGCAGATACCTTGGCAGATACCTTGGCAGGCAATGGCAGCGGCCCCGTGACGGTCCTGGCCAGCTTCCAAGTCTGCAGCGCCTGGGTGCACGTACTGGACGGCGTGCTGTGGCCGGGCGGCGCCCCGCTGGCAGCCGACCTGCCAGAGGTGCCGGCGGACAGCAGCCTGCCTTCCCAGCTCTGGTGGGCTCCCAGTTGCCAGCATTCTTGCACTCCGCATGCAGCTGTGCTCATCGCAGAGGCGCTTGCTGACTCCTGCTGCTGCCGGTTGTGGCTTCTTGCTGTGCAGGGGACCTGCTTCGCGCACCCTTGCGTCCGCCCCCGCAAGCGCTGGCAGGACTGGCACGGCACAGCAAAGCCAGCAGCCAGGCCTCAACTTTTCCGTGTCCAGCTGCGGCCTGAGCCTCAGTGCGGCGGGCTTCAGCAGCTCCCTGGGGCAGCCGTGCCCGCCGCCGCCCGTCGCCGGCGCAGCGCCGCCGCCGCCTGCGGCCGCCCTGGCCGTGCCGCCCGCGCCAGCGCCGGGGCCGCCAAAGCCAGCCGCGGCCCTCCTGCCTGCCGCCGCAGCAGCGATGCCGCCCGCACAGGTGAGCCACCCACCCACCTTGTTTGCAGGAGGGCCATGCCAACCAAATGCACTCCACTTTTCGGCTGAAGCAGCCCCGCAGAGCATCGAGAGTCTGAGAGGCTGCTGACACGTGCGTTTGCAGGCGCCTGCGCCTCTTGCGCCGCAGTCGCCGGGCGTGCCCGCCCCTGCACCGCCGCTGCAGACGGCCAGAACCTTTGCTGCGCCTGGCCCCGCCACCGTCAGCCCCGCCAGCACACCCACCCCGCAGCCCAGTCCGGTCACAACGCCTGCCCCGGCTGACATCATCTCCTTCCTGCCGAGTGAGGCCTGCCGCCTGGGCACCCGCGTGCCTGCTCCCGCACCGCGGCTGCCGGCAGGCTTGAAGTCCCCCCTGGCACCTGCTGCAGGGCTGCCGCCGCCGGGAGACATTTCCAACTGGACGCAGCAGCTCCTGAGACAGTTTGGCTCGCAGCCGACCGCGGTGCGTGGGCCCCCTTCTTTAACTCTAGGAATTCGTGGAGGAGCCGCCGCCTCACTGCCCTGCAAGCGTCAGACGGGGATCGGGCAAAGCTCACCGTGGCTTGGACCCGCTCACGTGTTTGAGCTTGGACCCAGCAGAAGGGGCCTGGCTGGCAGAACAAGAACAGAAATTCGTTTCTTTCCCTGCTGCTGCAGGCCCCGGCGCCGTACGTCTGGCCGCCGGCCGGCAGCCTGAAAGACGCTCTGAGCGCAGCAGCCGCCGGCAGCGACCAGTCGGATGGCACGCCGGTGGGCGCCATCGTCGGCGGTGAGTCATCTGTGACTAATGCATGCCCCGCACACCTGCTCCGCAAGGAGCGCAGCCAAGGCCCTGCTGCTTCCTCCTGCTGCATGGCTCCGGGCTGCGGAAGCATGTGCCTTCCAGATCGGCAGCCGGCAGCAGCTGCGACATTTCTGAAGAGAGCTACCACGGTGCAGGTGTGATGGGGGCCGTGGTTGTGGCAGCTGGAGCCGGCACGCTCCTCGGCTGCCTGCGGCGGCGGCGGCAGCGGCGGCAGCGGCGACTCGCCCGCGGCAGCCAGGAGCTGCTGGGGGGCAGCGGCGGCTCCAGCGGGCGCAGCCAGGCCGACTCAAGGCAGGACAGCGGCACCGGCCTCTCAGACCTGGAAAGGGCGCTGGGTGAGCCCTCTCCAGCCGACACAGCCTCC
Source organism: Trebouxiophyceae sp. KSI-1 (assembly GCA_003568905.1). NCBI lineage: Eukaryota > Viridiplantae > Chlorophyta > Trebouxiophyceae > Trebouxiophyceae sp. KSI-1. Next base: position 10,979 of record BHFV01000999.1, read on the forward strand.
TCGCATTGCACAATCACTGTTCCTGCCACGCTCCGCTGCCTGCTGCCCAGTCGACCTGCCGAGCGTGAAGCCTGCTCCGGCTGCCACAGCCCTCTTCCATCCCCTGCTCCCTGCCTCTGCCAGCCCTCCCGCCCCTTGCCAGGCAGAGAGCGCAGTCTGGGCCAGCGGCAGTCAGCTGCCACAATCACACAGGCAGCGTCAGGCGTGTGGCTAGTCTGCCTCCGCGCCCGCAGCTGCTATAGGGAGTGGCTGCCCTTGACAACAGCGGGAATGGGGCTCACGTGGGATGGCGCGGCGGCCGCAGGCGGCCACTCCAAGGGCTGCGTGCAGCTGCGCCCGGCGGACGCCGCCTTTTCGGCGCTGCAGCCGCTGGGTGGGCCGACGCTGGCGGCTCTGAAGCGGCCGCCGGCCGGGGAGCACATCGTGGCGGTCGGGTCCGAGGCGTCCCCCGTGCCAGAGCAGGGGCAGGAGTGCGCTGCTGCCACGTGCCTCTGTATCAACCAGTGCATCGGACGCAGGCAGAGTCAGAGGCGGAGGCACCACACGGCTGCTGCATGTGCAACCAAAGCCTCCGCCTGAGCCCCCGCCGTACTGCCCGAGTCACTGACAGCAGCCGGCGTTTCCCTGCTGCCGGCAAAACGCACCCTTCTGCCCAGAGCGGGCCGGTGCACAGGGGCGGGTCAGGGTAAGCTGGTCACGCAGCTTGCCTTGTTACTACGCCGAAAAGGCATGGTTGTTATCATCATTGTTATTATTATCACCCTTCTGCCCGC
>BHFV01001000.1:0-11742 GCA_003568905.1 Trebouxiophyceae sp. KSI-1
GGGGGGGGGGGGGGCTTGCCTCGAATTTGATGTGCTGCTGGAAGGCGACAAACAGCGTCTCGTCACGCGCCTGCACCGCCGGCGCCGGGAACAGCGGGTTGAAGGCGGCCTCCCGCAGCGACACCTCCACTGTCGCGCGCCGCGCCGGCAGGCGGCCGCCGTCTGCGCCGCCGCGGCCAAAGGCGCACTCGACGATCACGCGGGCCGCCTCCTTCAGCTGCGGGTCCGTCTGCAGGGCAGCGGAGCTGCGAGTAAGAGCCTCCCGGCGTTGGTAACATCGAGTGGCGTTAGTAACTGGTTTAGCGGCACTGGAGTTGCCGGGTGCGTCAGTAGCGATCAGTGGCAACGTTGGCGCCAGGAAGTGTGGCGCCGGGGCTGGACGCGCAGAGGGAGTTAGGCGGGCGGTTTTTTTCCCCTCAGTGTGATCCGGGGAGAGCCGGTGTGGTGGAATTTGAAACCCCCCGCTCATGCCCACCACCCAGACTGGTGCCGCGCAGAGAGCAGCTTCACTGCCCTGTATCTGCTGCTGCCGGTGCTCTCTCCCAAGCCTCGGAGTTGTGCCGCCCCTTAGTGCCGCCACGCCGCAACATGCCCCCCCCCCCCCCCCCAACAGGGTTCTGGCAGGGGCAGGGACGCGCCCGAATCTGCTGTGTGATGCAGGACCGCAGGCGCTGCGCTGAGATGTCGCCGTCGTGCTCGCCGAGAACAAAGGCCCTGAGCCCCTCCAGCTGCGGGGCGGGCAGGCAGGCGGCAGGTCAGCCATCTCAGAAGTGCAGCACGATCTCTGGCATGACTAAGGCTGAGCCCGGAAGCGCCGCTGCACGGAGGCGGAGCAGCATGGGAGCGGTGCGAGCAGCATGGTCGGCTGTCAGGCTTTGATGCTTGCGCCCGCAGCGGCTGGTTTTCAGCAGGCATGTTTGCTAATGCCAGGAGTCGCAAGGCGCGGCTGCTGCTCGTGAAGCCGCGCAGCATCCATCGCAGGCTGTGCTGGAACATGGCAGTCAGCGAGGGAGAGGGAGAGAGAGGAGCGCTGACCTGGTAGAACTCGGCCTCCTGCAGCAGCTCCAAGATGTCTGCATCGTCGTGCGGCAGCACGCACGCGCCATCCCGAAGGTAGTTGAGGATCAGGCGAAAGTGCCGCGGGTCCCGGTCTATGAATATGCGGCCCTACGAGCATTGGATCCGCTGTAGGCAGCGGCCATGAAGCTTGCAATGCATCAGCCAGGACGCATGCACCGCTGGGGAGAGCACCTGGTCGTCCGTTCGATTCTTCAGGCCGCTGCTGAACATCCGCGCGAGCATTGAAAGCGGCTCCTGCACGCAGGCGGCAGGGTGTCAGGCCAGCGACCACGGGGAGGCTGTGGAATGGCATGCACGGTGTGGCTGAAAACAGCGCGAAAGCACGCCACCAGGCCAGTCTGAATGATCCCAGTGGCTCAGCAGGCAGAATGCTACCGCCCCTGCCCGGTCGTGTCCACGCAGGCGACGTCAGCGCGGCGCAGAGATACATTCCACGCTCTTTGGCGCGAAACGCGGGACTGGAGCTGCGGCTCGTCCGTCGCCGCGCCAAGCCATAAGAAGGCTGGCTCAGAAGCTATTGATGCAGCCCGATTGGAGCGTGAGGCACCAGGAGCAACAGACAGCGGGAACCGCACCCGGCTCAGCGTCGCAGACGATGTTGCGAAGCTCTGGCCGCCCACGTTGAGCGAGACGACAGCCGGGGTATTCTCTCCGTTATCGACTCCCATAGCTGCCGCAAGCGGCGCAGGTGCGCCGCTGGACCGCGCGGCGATGCCAAGGGCGCCGGCTAGAGGCCGAGCAGGGCGGATGTCGGGGTCGACTTGCCTCCCAGGCGCTAGCTAGTTGCGTGAGGACACCAAAGACCCGTTTGCTTGCTCCTTTGGTCAAAAAGGGCCGACCAGGGCGGAGTACCCCCTCTGCCAGTTGCCTTCAGTTGGCTCGCGAAGAAAAGGCCGGGGCGGCGTGGATGCCGGCGGCAGGTGTGGGCTACGGGCGCAATGCGCACGGTCAACGGAACGATTCGCGCCGCGTCTGACCTGGCTCGGCTCCCAGCGGGCGCGTCAAGGGCCCTAACCCGCCGGCATTCAAACCTTGGATCTAGAGAGTGGCCAGCTGTTTACAGGTGGCTCACGCGCCGACTCCGGGGCCGGTCGGACGCAGGCAGGTCCGCCAAGACCGTCGTCACGAAATGCATGCTCGAATGAAATACCGCCGGGGAAAGCAGCCGACAGACGGCACCGCTGCTGCCCCAGAGCAAGTCCTGCCTCGCGCGCCGAGCGCGGCACGCACATAGGCGGGGGGCGCCTAGCGGCGGCCGGCGCCGGAGAGGGCGGTGATGATGCTGCCGAGGGAGGTGCTGCTCGTGACGGGGATGAGGGACGGCGGGGACGGCGGCACGCCGGGCGTGTTGCCGGCGGCGAAGAGGGACGCGATCACGGAGCTCAGCGTCGGGGCGGGCGGCGTCTGCGTCTGCTGGGCGTTGGCGACCGCGATGGGGTAGACGATGACCGTGCCGTTCGGGCTGATGTAGCTGCCGGTCACACCCGAGGCGGTGTTGAAGCTGCCGTTGTTCTGGCTGCCTGCAGGGACGCACGCGGCGCGGCACCTCTCAGGCCACAGGACTATGAAGCTAGGACAGAAGCTACCCGCAGCCCACCGAAGCAGTCCGAACGCTTGGGGATATGCAAATGTCGGCGTATCGCAGCCCCCCTCCTTCATGCTGACAGCGGGTGTGCCCTCTGAGCAGCCAACTAGCGAAGGACTTCTGGCGATCAGATCATGCTGTGCCAAGCGATGATTCTCCATAGAGCCCATGGAGAAGCGCGCTCCCAAGAAGGGCATCCAAGCAAGAGAGTGGCTGCTCGGCTGAAGGCGCACCATAGTTGCCGTCGCCGTTGTTGGCGTTGCCCACGTTGCCGACGCCCGCGTTCGCGTCGCCGCCGTTGAAGTTGCCGTTGTTCGAGTTGCCAGAGTTGGCGACACCCAGGTTGGCGTTGCCCGAGTTGTCCGTGCCCTGCAGAAGGCAACCCGCCGGGCTCATCAGTCCGCGGCCACTTGCCTGAAACGGCTGCCCAAGCATCCCAAGGCCATGTTTGAAGCCTCAGCTGTCCCAAGCCGCCCCTCTAAGCGTGTCATTGGTGCGAGCGTCCTGCTGTCAGCCGCTGGATGAAAGACAAGCCGCCCTGTGAGGGGACAGCATTTCACGCACGGGAACCCCCCCCCCCTCTCGCAGATGCTGAGCTGGCCACTTGGCAGCTGCCCCACAACTGCGTGTGTTCCTTGCGTACCAGAGGTGCAGGTCGTTGGAAGATCTGGACGCCCTCAACTGCACGGTCAGGTGTTTGAGGTGCGGCGGCAACGCGCCGTGTTCTGGTTGCCAGAGTTGCCGTTGCCATTGTTCTGGTTGCCAGAGTTGTAGTTGCCGTTGTTCTGGGAGCCGGTGTTGAAGGAGCCGGCGTTCGCGCTGCCCTTGTTAAAGTTGCCGTTGTTGGCGCTGGCATCGTTGAAGTTGCCCAGGTTCACGTTGCCCTTGTTGAAAGAGCCAGTGTTGCCCGAGCTGCGGGAGCAAGGGGCAGTGATGAGTCAGCAGCAGGCCCCCTTGGTGCAGATCTGGAAGAAGCCTTGCTCATGCTGCAAATGCTCTTGCGCGATGAGGCATACATGTAGAGGCGAATGAGCAAGAGTGCTGGTAAGCAACCCTGATGGCAGGATGCTTGCCAACTTTGTACGGCACATCTGCTGTGCCATGCCTGGAGCCTGCAGTTGGACCGTCGTGACGCCGGCAGCGCCAGAGAGTCGCGGATATCTGCGACACCTGGGCTGCACGGCTGCAAAGGTAGGTGCCAGAAGGGGCGGCCGGCGCACCCGAGATTGAAGTTGCCGTTGTTGTTGCAGCCAATGTTGCCAATGCCGCTGTTGGAGCAGGTGGTGCCGTTCGGGAAGATGAACGTGCCGACTGCGGTGAGCGAGGGCTGTGCTCAGGTCGACTCTTTTCCAGAGTCAGAACAGGGAGGCGCCGAGGGATCCTGAGAGGGAGGCGCACTCGGCGGCAGGGCTGGCAGGCCGGTCAGGAAGCCCAGAGACTTCTTGTCGGGCGTCGTGCTCGCGACGACCGCAGTGCCGGGCGCTAGGGCTGCAGAGGCAGCAGCCGGGTGGCCCAGTCAGCTCCAGTTGGCTGTGTGGATCCACCGCCAGGACAGCAGGCCTTGGCACCAGCAGCTGGTGGTGTCTGCCAACTCACCCTGCTGTAGCTTACGGGCCTGGGCACCAGCCAGGCAGAGAGCCACGAGGGCCACGACCGCGAGTGTCCGGGCCATCGCGCCGAGCGGGTTCAAACTGCACGCAACACGCGGCCCGCTCAGCGTCCGCAGGGGGCAGCACCGTGAATTCATGCCGTTTGCTTCCCCTTTGCAATGGACTGGCCGCCGCAGGCCCCCGATGCGGCTCGGACCGCACTGCTGGCGGGCCAGCTTGGTTCCGGCCGGCTCTGCCAAGCAGTGACTGCAGGCTGGCCCCCGCTGCTGGGCCATAGAAAATGCCCGCACGAGCGCCCGGCTGTGAGCCGAGGACGCCGGCCCCACGGACAGGTGCCCGCTTGCATGGGCGCCAGCCCGTCACGGTCGTCCGGCGGCCTCCGGTCGTTTCTCCCCGCGCTCCGCCGGCCTAAAGGCCCCCCGTGCAGCCACAACGGCTCCGCGATCCACGCTTGGCCGGCTGGACGCCGCACTGGCGCCTCCCGCCCAGCATTCGCATTCAAGTCCGCACCTGGCCGAGCCGCTCGCTCCGCACTCCGAGTGTCCTCCTCCGCCTCCGGTGTCAGCTACTTATCCGTGCGTAGGAGTGTGCAGCAGCGCTTGTTCGTTGGGAGTCGCTCTGTCAGAAGCGCCAGGTGGTTCGAAAGCGGGTCGGCTTTTCTCGCAACGACCCCTGAACAGCCTCTTGCGGGCTGCAGAGTGCAGAGGCACACTGCACACTGCACAGAGAGCGAACCCGTTGCAAGGAGGACTGGACGGTGGCCTGGTTGTCGTGTCGCTGCGGGCGGCACGGCGATGCGGCCGTGCATCTTGATATGTAGCTTCGCATCCTCAGACCTGGAGAGGCTTGGAAGACAAGGCGGACGGCAGGCTGCGGCCCTGCTCACCTTGACCGCGGTTATGTTGGCCAGGTGGACCGTGCAACCATGATTGGACCCAGAATCTTACAGCACCGCCTCAGCGCTTGCGGAACAGGCTGCCTAGAAGCAGCCCCGCAGCGGTATGGCCGCCCCCGTCCGCAGGCGGCGCCAGGCGCCCGACCGCGGCCACGAGCTTGTCGATCTCGGCTTCGGTGTTGTAGTAATGCACCGATGCGCGCACAATGCCCGGCTGCGGCAGGCCCCGGCGCTCGAAGTCGAGACGGGTGGAGCTTATGTAGGAGGCCGAGACGTTTATGCGCTGCTTCCGCAGCTCGCTGACCACCTCGCCAGGGTGCAGCCCCGCCTGCAGGCACACGCCTGGCTCAGCGCGCTGTGCAGGTGCGGACAGCCGGGAGCTGGAGGAAGCAGGGGGGGAACGGACGACAGAGGAGTGGGCGGGGTCACGACATTTCAGGTGACACCCGCATTCCAAGCCAAGAAAGCACCAGGTCAGGCTGTGGGAAGCAGCAGGTGGACAGGACATGCCCAGTGTGACCGCGGGCAATCAACGGCCGCCTGACTCAGTGCTCTGGGTGCCCCGGGTGCAGCAGTATCTACCACACTAGCTGGGACGTCCGACCCCCGAGTGGCAAGCCATTGTGCAGGCCACGCCAGATCGCGAACACCCGGCAAACAGATCAGTCGTTGTGTTAGATGGAGCTGCACTTCAGGCAGCTGGGCACCGAGTCGGCCAGCTGGCAAGGCAGCCACGTTCCTGCCCAGCAGCAGAACCAGGAACGCGAGAGGAGGCTCGCCTTGGTGAAGCTGACGATGGCACACAGCACGCGGCCCCTGTCATGCACGGCCACGCCCGGCAGCGCTGCCAGCCCGGCGCGCAGCCGAGCGGCCAGCGCCTGGTTGCGCGCCCATATCCAGTCCAGGCCCTGGCCCAACGCATAGTCGACCGCCACGCCCAGCCCCACCTGCCGCCGGCAGCACAGCCGCATTCGGCGCATGGCAAAGGCTGCCTTGCGAGCTGGAGCTGAGCCGCTTCCGCTCTCCTGTGCAAGCCGGCTGCAGCAGCTCTTGCGGCCTGCCTCTCCCCAACCCCAGCTGTCCTCATCATGCCTTGCCATGCGGGCGTGTCTTTGATCAGACCTGTCACTGGCAGCTGCCCTCTGCAGCCTTGTCACCCTGATCCTTGAGTGGCATGCAGGAGATCCCCGGCTTTGATGCCTGTGAGGGGAGGCAGTGTCCGCCCGGGCTGACCGCAGCCATGCCAGGAAGCGGCCGCGGGGGCGAGCGAGGCACCTGGGCAGCGAAGCAGCGCTCGTAGCTCTCGTAGCGGGCCGCGCCCTCCGCCAGCCTGTAGGAGTCCCGCCCGTCCCAAGTGGCGGCCGTGAGGTCCAGGATGGCCGGCTCCGCCCACTGCAGCGCCTCCCTGACAGCCCGCATGCACCGCCTCAGACGGCAGCCGCCGCTGCGAGCCGCCTGCTGGGGAGCTCAACCGCAAGGTGGAGCGTGTGCAAGCCACCGCGGCTGCCATGGTTGTGCCTGTCGCTGCTGCTGCGACACTTAACACTCTGCCTGCTGCTGGTTGCTCGCCCTGAATCGAGCAAAGCCGACAAGCCAGCGTGAAACACATCTCTCCTCCTGGTCCCAAACTGCATGGTTGCAATCAATTACACAGGCACGACCGCAGTGGGCATGCCAGCCGCTGGCAGGAGCGGGGGACCCCCAGGCTGGCAGAGGGGGCACGCACTTGGAGGCGTACAGGAAGCCGATGCCCCGCGGCCCCCGGAGGAACTTGCGTGCGGTGGCGGACAGCCAGTCGCAGCCGATGGCCCGCACATCAAGCGGCATCTGGCCCACCGTCTGGCAGGCGTCCAGCAGCTGCACGCGGGCACTTCACCCAATCGTTCAGTGCATCGGCTTTTCCATGCACTCAAAGCAGCGTCCCAGCTTGCCAAGAGAAGGAAGTTACGCAGCGTCTTTGACTTGTCCCATGCTGCAGGCCAATCAGTCCACAGGAATCGAGCTCGTGCTGGGATTGGGGGCTGCTCACCCCTCAGGCAGTGAGCATGCTGCCTGCGTCTCTGCCATAGGTGGCGACATGCACAGCAGCGTAGGTGAGGCGCAAAGGCAGGTGCAGACTGCACAGGCAGAGTAGCGAGAGGCGCACGTATGGGATGCCGTGCCGCTTGGCCACGGCCCCCACCGCCGCCGCATCGTACACCTTGCCTGCCAGTGTGACACATAAACAGTTCCGTCACAAGAAGTGCAGCAGCAGCGGCAGGCAGCCCTTTGCAGTCAAAAAAACACAAGCCTTGTCAGGCTGCTCTTTGAGCCTGCACCGCTCAGACCTCATGGTTGACTCACTGCTTGGCTGTTGCCGGCTAAAGGAAGTGCGAGGGGACGCGCCGCAGTTGGTGGGGATGTGGGAGATGGCAATCAGCGCCGGCAGGCGGTCGCCGCCTGTGATCAGTCGCTCCAGGTCCGGGATTGAGATGTCGCCTTCCTCCGTCTCTGGAACGACTTCGATGCGGATGCCTCGACGCTTGGCTGTCTGCATTGCAGTCCACACGCGCCTGATCCCAGCCACAGCATCTGGGACCGTCTGGCTGATGCCCCCAAGTCTTGCTAAGAATTGGCCGCAAGCCTCCTCAAGAAGCATGCTGGCGAGGCAGACTTACCGCAGCCCAGCTGCAGGGCAGCGCTGCTCCCCATGGGAGGCGTGAATACAAGACGAGCCACAGCCCCTATTGTTGTTTTCACCATCCTCAGCTTCATGCACGCCTTTTGAAGCGCCGCTCGGGCGCAGCCGGCATTCCCACAGCGCCAGCCAAAATCAATGTACCCACGCTAGGAAAAAAAGTACCTGCAGAAAGGCGATGTAGTTGGAGCCATATTCTGAAAGGCCGGTGAGCACGCGGTCGCCCTCCCGGAACTGGATGCCGTAGAAGACCTGCTTTCCAAGCGAGGACCGGTCAGGCCCTCCCATGGACGATTGACAGGAAGCCACTGTTGACTGCAGCGTGCACAACAAGGCCAAGCAGCCGTATGGGACGAGCAGTGCATCGCAGGAAGGCAGTGGGGCGGTGCCTGGGCCCAGGCAGCTGTCGCGCTCTGCAGCACCGCGACCTCACTGGCCTCGCAGTTGATCAGCTCCGCAACTGCACTGCGGGCGCGGTCCAGCTTGGGACGCGCCACGTGGCAAGCCTCGTAGCTGCAGGCCAGGCGAGCTGAATGAATGAATGTTACAACCTCTTCCAGCCAATGCTGATCAGGTGAGGTGGCAACAGGGGATGCCAGGCGAGCTGCGGCATGTGCAGTGTATGCGGAGTTTGGGGCAGCAGTGGGGCGGCAAGAGAGCTTGCCCGCCCTCCCGGGCCTCCAGGTCCAGGTACGCCTTCATGGATTCGACGACCGGATCAGGCGGCAGCGCCGCGCCTGCGGTGCGTTTGCTGACCTCTGGAGAAGTAGGCATTGAGAGGCGGGACATGCCAAGCAACAAGCCAAGAGCTCGGCTTGCGGACCCGCATTGTTTAAGTGAGTGACTGTGGCAGTTCCTAACGTGTCTTTCCGCAGCTGGGCAACGCGCGTCGCATCCAGCTCGTCCATGCCCGCAGCACCGGGGCGAATGCCGGCTCGGCTGCCAGGCCTGCGATTTCCAGACCGAAGAGAGGGGCGCAGCGATGTGATGCTGCTGCGCCTGGCGTCCGTCAATGGACGAAGCAGCGAATGAGGGCGGCTGGTGCCAGCGAGTGGCGGGTGCATGCGCAGCTTTCAATGAGCATGCGCGTCGTGCGCGGCTGTAGTCCAGCCTGCAATCGGGAAACTATGTGAATGGGATCAAGCGCGCGCTGCAGCATGCAACATCGATGCGGGGCAAGGGGCAGCCTCGGACAGCCTCTGGCCAAACAGGAATCACACAGATCACGGCTCTTGCCCGTGCATCGGCTACTACCGAATCTTGCGCTGGAACACCGCAATTCTGATTCCCCGTTTCCCTCCTCACCATTACCGCAGCCGCCGCTGAAACCCCTGCCACCGCCGCTGCCGCCGCTGTCTTTCACTGCGACAGCCCAGCGCGCAGAGCTCTCGGAAAGCTGGCAGGCGGACGTGCGGCTTGCTGATGAATTTTGGAGGCGCCGCCAGCACAAACCTATCTGATGCGATGTTCGTATCACGGAAGCTTGGGAGTAAGCATGAGGTCAGACTTTTTCTTTCCACGCACGCACGCATGCCGAGCCGGAAAACACGGTAAACGGGGCATACGGATCAGGGCAGAGGCAAATGGCTGCAGCGATGCGTGTCGGAGCCCGCTTAGCGGCCGCAGCCGCGGTTATTATTGTGCTGCTCGCGTTCTCCGCCGGCGCACAGGAGGAGCTGAGCTGCGACGAGGCGATCGAGCTGCACACCTGGGCCGTGAAGGTGCGCTTGCCCAGCACCACCGCCCGCTTCGTGCGCGTGGCGCCCGCCTGCAGGCCGAGACGACGGGCTGAGCCTGCCCCTGCTTCTGCTTGCAGACGCTTGGCCAGTGCAGCGGGCCGGCCACGCAGAACCAGTGCAGCGCTCCAGCCACACAGGACAAGTCGCTCTGCGACCTGGTGGGCGAGTATTTTGCGTCACGCGCAGCCGCAAAAGCCGGCAAGGGCGGCCCAAGCCTAACAGACCAGCTCGTGGGCTTCATCACCGACCCGTTGGCCCACCCAGCTTACTGGCAGTCGTACCTCGCCCAGTTCACCATGACTCAGGTCTGAACCCAGCCTCCGCTTGCCTGCCCAGCTATTGCAGGCTCATTGGCTATGTCTGATTTGCCATTGTGAGTTGCCATTGTGAGTTGCCACCCCTCTTTGCGAATGCGCCATGCTCGATGCAGCCTCGTGCAGCAAAGTGTGCATGGGTTTACCCACTCTCATCACTCCTAGCTCCTCTGTTCATTTGGCTTCTGCAAATGTGAAGGTAGGCGACGTTGGCGAGATCTCTTACGTCACCAATTTGGTCAACGCAAGCTACCAGGGTATGGACGCAGCCAACGTGAGCACAGACGAGTACTACGCCGCCTGGCAGCAGCCGTGGTGGGCGCAGGCGGACGCGAACGTGGCTGAGGCGCCCACGCTGGCAGCTGACCCGCTCGGCCGCGCCCAGACGCTGTGGAAGGCCGCCAACTACTACTTCACCGGTGTGGCCTGGTTTTTTCTAGCCACCAGCAAGGCAGCTAGCGCAGACAGCGTAGCCAGCTGCATCTGCGGGCTTAAAGTATTGCATCAAATCCTGCCGGCGTGGTGTAGAAGCCGGCAGTGCTTAATCTGGCATTTTTTCTTCCTCTCAGGGCGAGCTTTCTGCCTAGACTACCAAATCCTACAAGGTAAAGCCCTTGGCGAGTGCACTCCCAATGCCCACGTCTGCTCATGGTTGCAGGCTCCTGGCCATATGCGTTCAGCGAGGAGAGCCTCAGACGGGCTGCGGACATGATCTCGGCCTTCAATGCCGGCCTGGACGCGCATCCGCGCTACACAGGCTTCACCTTTGAAGTCCCCTTCAGCAATGGGAGCGCCGAAACACAGCTGGCTGGCATCCTGATAACGCCCGACGCCAGCCAGCCGCTGCCCCTTTATCTTATCAACGGAGGCTACGACATTCCAAAGGAGGCACGCACCGCTGGCCTGCCTTCTCTCTGCCTGCTCTTCTGATGAAGCTGAAGCATGCCTGAACCAAGCCAATGCGGTGCTCAGGCGCTGTGCTCTGTTGACCTGCCACTTGGCAGCTTCTTGCAGTTGCACCTGCTGCTCTTTTGGATGCGCCAATGCGCGTGTCCTTGCACTGCTCACTCTGGTGGTTTCTTCCATTGCAGGTGAATGTGCTGCAATTCGGCCTGGGCGCCCTGGAGCGTGGCTATGCGCTGCTGGTCTTCGACGGCCCCGGCCAGGGCGAGGTCATCCGCAAGCCGCCCCACATGCCGTTCTATCCCGCCTGGGATGAGGTGCTGACCGACGTGCTGGACTATGTCGATGCCAACTTCCAGCAGTACGTGCGCAACGGCTCGGTTGTTGCTACTGGCACGCCCCTTTGCCTTTCCTCTCTGCTCTCATCTCAATCCCCTAGTTATTCCCTTCCGACGCAGGTCAAGGCCTGAATCAGGCCGATCCAGCTGAAAGGATCTTTCACCCGGCGCTTTCTCCCACAAAGCGTGGTCCCTGATACTGCACCGTGCTCTTGCTGGTGCTGCTGCCGCAGCTGCAGCAAGCAGGCCGCACTGTTGAGGGACCGCCCTGCCGCCTTGATCATTCCCTGGAAGCTTGACGCATATCATAGTGTGGCCATGGAAGGAGAAACGTTCAGGCCAGGCTGATTGAGCCTGCCCCGCGCACTTCACACCTTTCCCTTTGACCTGCTGCAGGCGTTTCAATGGGGGGCTACTTGGCCGGGAGGGCATGCGCCGATCCTGCCGTCAGCGACCGTCTGGCTGCTTGCGTGCTCAGCCCGCCGCATACAAGCGTTGCTGCCACCTATGGCCGCTACTTCATCCCCGCCATCGCCGACAACATCTACGCGCCATTCCAGTTTGCCGCCAAGCGGGCGAGCCCCCCCCCCCCCCCCCCCCC
>BHFV01001001.1:0-11742 GCA_003568905.1 Trebouxiophyceae sp. KSI-1
CCAAAAAACAGCAAACTGGTCTTGCAAGCGAGGCTGCGCTGCGCTGCTGCCTTGCTCAGACAGCAACAGGGGCTCAGGACCGCACCGAGGCACTGCCAGGGAGCGACGCGAGCTCTTGAGGCGGTCGCTATTTGGAACGCACACGCTTTCAGGCGCCGCAGCCGCGCCCGGCGCGGGCAGGAAGCGCGCCTCTGGGCTAGGCAGGCGCGGCTGCAGCAGGGCAGGGTCCCTGAGCCCCAGCCCTTCCGCTGACGCCCGTCCGCCCCCGGCCGCCGCAGAGTCGATAGCCTTCTACTCTGGAGAGGCGCGCGAGAGCTACCTCGCGCGCGCGCGGCTGCGGCTGCTGGTTGCCTGCGCCAAGCTCAAGATCGCCTGGATGGCCGGGCTGTCGCTGTGGAGCAACTTTTACAGCTACGCGACGCTGCTGCTGCCGCCGGTGCTCACGGCGCCGCGCTACTTTGCCGGGGAGGTCGAGTTCGGCGTCATCACGCAGGTGGGGCCCCATGCCCGCCTGGCTGCCAGTGGCAGGAGTCAGTGCCCCGGCTGCGAGAGGCCCCCGGGGGTGCAAAGGCTTGCTGCGGGTGGTCCAGCTTGGAAGCGGAGTGCAGTGTGAGCTGCCGGCATGTGCCGTCGTTATATGGGCTGGCTTTCAGGGTGGCGGGATGGACATGCAGACTGCCAGCCAACGGCACCTGACCGCGCGCATCTCCCAGTTTTTGAATCTTCCCGGTTTGAAAAAAATGCCAGGTCGGCTTCTCCTTCCGCACGATCGAAATGGCGCTCAACCACCTGATCTCCAACCTGGAAAAGTTCAGCGGCCTCGCGGCTGAGGCGGACCGGCTGGGCAGCCTGATGGCCGGTGAGCCGGCACAGCTTTCTCTCTTTTACAGTCAACGTATTGCCCGCCCTGCGCAGCGCCCAGCTTGCAGCGCGGGGCACTGCCAGTGGGTGCCAATGTGCCAGTTTCGTGTCCAATTCGGTGCGAGCGAACCAAGAACTCCTGTCCCTGTAAAACGTCGGTTTGCTCGCCGAGCTATGCTCTTTCATTGACAGAATTCTTGCCCTGTTCTGCGAGCGGCATTCTGGCAACCTTTTGCAGAGGACGTGACCCGCTGCTGTCTGATGCTTCATGCTTTGTTGGAGCCGAATCATTCTTTCCAGTCCCTGCGTGACCATTTCGCTTACCTGCCGTATGATCATTCCTTCCCCTCCTGCCTGAGCATCCTGTGACTGACCCAGTGGCTGGGCTGCAGTGCTGGGCGCGGTGCCAGAAGGCCCCGATGGTATCTTGCACCTGACGCACGCGGCACCGGGGCTGACCCTCGAATCGCTGACTGTGTACACGCCCAACGGCAGCCAGCTGATCTGCAAGGTGCTTCTCTTCCTCTGCTTTCGTTTGAAGGTTGTGGCTGGCGCCGCTGGCAGCTGCCGGGAAGCTGGCCTGGAGCAGCGGCCCAAACAGCAGCCTGAGAGGGGGGAAACGTGGCTATCTGATCTTATCAATACGCTTTGCATGGAAGCAAGCTGGGCTCTGCCTGCCTGGTGTTCCCCAGAAGCCAGGCGCATCTCAGGCTGGCAGACAGCTCGCTGGTTCACACAAGTCGGCGGCTGTCAAGTGGCTGGGCAGCTCTGTTGCCGCGGCATTGCCACAGAGGCCCCATCGCAGCAGCTCAGAGCTGCCGACTGGGAGCCGGCTGCCAGCCAGGACACGAGTCAGCATCAGCTCAAATGTTCTGACTCGAGAGCGAGAGCAAACACCTGAGCAAGGCTGTGTTGCCAGGGACTTGACCTGGCGTCCGGACCCGGCCAGTCACTGCTAATTATGGGCGCCTCCGGCTGCGGAAAATCGAGCCTGCTGCGCGCCATCTGCGGTGCGGCCCCCACCTCCTAGGCAGCCCCTGCGGCTGACCGCATCTGTCCCCCAGAAACAATAGGAGGTGCAGGGCAGATCCTTGTCAGCATCCGAGTGCCTGGATGACCAAAAACAAAACCACTTGAGTGAGTGGAGCCGCAGATGGACGACTGCACGTTAGGGAATTCTAGACCTCAAGTGCCTAGAGGGGATACAAGTCTTCGAGTGCCTCAACTTCAAGTGTTTAGACCTCTAGTGCCTAGAGGGGAAACAAGACTTTGAGTGCCTCAACTTCAGGTGCCTACAGGGGCAAAACTGCGCAAGCTACTGCCACTCCAGAGACGGCGGAACGGCTGCTGGAAGCTGGGGAGAAGCAGAGCGGCTGAGGCTGGGGCTGTGCCTGCACCGCCTGCAGGCCTGTGGACGCACGGCAGCGGCATCGTGCACACGCCGCAGCGGCAAGACATGTTTTTCCTGCCGCAGAAGCCGTACATGCCGCTCGGCAGCCTGCGCCAGCAGCTGCTGTACCCATCAGGTGCGCGCCACTTGCTTGCTTGAAAAACAGACATGTCAGGAAGGTGGTGGGGGTTGGCTAATGGCTGGCGGGCCCGGCGCGCAGGGGAGGACTTGGTGGCGGGCAAGGGCCAGCCGAAAGCGCACGCCTCCTCCGACTCAGAGCTCGCGGCGCTGCTGAACAAGGTGTCGCTGTCGGGTGGGCCCCATGCCCCTCTGGAGGCCCTGTGTGGCAGCCTGCCTCTGCTGTTGAAATGCCTGCCTGCCCCGGCTGCAGGCTTGCTGGAGAGGGTGGGCGGCTTTGATGCCGTGGCCGAGTGGTCGCATCTGCTCAGGTTCCCTCACCCTTCCGAGCCGAATGCTGCAAAGCTGCTACCTGTGCCTGCTCAGCGGATGGAAGACTTGCACCAGAACGCAAGTCGGTGGAGCTGGGGGGCCTGTGCGGGCCTCTGAAGCTGGTGTGTGATGCCGGGTTCGTTTTGATTGGCCTGGCTTTGGATGTCTTGCAGCCTCGGCGAGCAGCAACGCATCGCGTTCCTGCGGCTGCTGCTGCACCGGCCGCTGCTGTGCTTCCTGGACGAGGCGACGGGCGCCCTGGACAGCGCCACCGAGGCAACTCTTTACCGGGCGCTGCAGGAGCAGTCGACCAGCTACATCTCTGTCGGTCAGCCGCCCTGCTGCATCTTCTGGCGCCCTGCTGCTGCTGAAGCTGTGGCGCTGAGCTGGAGGGGTCTGCAGGGCACCGCCGCGAGCTGTGCGCCTTCCACACGCACGTGCTGCTGCACCGCGGCGACGGCCAGTGGAGCTTGGCGCCTATGGCGGAGTTCCTCGGCCGCCAACGCTGAGCGCCTTGGGGAGGCCGAAACTGTGCATGCTGCGAGCGCTTGTTTCTTGCCGCCTGCTTCCGCTTGTTCTCTGGCCTGCATGACGGGACGGCATGCTTGTCCCCCGAGGCACATGCCATGCTTGCAACGAATGGCTGACCTTGTCCACGGACCGGTGCCTCTGGGACGTTTGACTCCCAAAGAACAAGTGATTCCTTCTAACTACCTTCTAATTATTGCTCCGATGAGCAGCCGTACCGCCGGGCTATAGGCGTTGGGCCTCCGGCACACCCGGCATGTGACCCCCCCGCGCGACACCCGCCCAGCAAGCCGCGATCTCGGGCAAGCCGCGATCGCTGCGGCCCAACCCCATTGCTATGGCCCGGCCCCGATCGCCGCGGCCCGACCGATCCCGGAACGCCGCCGGTCTCGGGCTTCCTGAGCCACTCATGAAAGCCAGGTTGTGGGTCATCTTCTTGCGGCGAGCGAGAACCGAGACAGTTCCGAGCCGTCTTGAGTCGGCGCCGAGAGAGTAGCGGCCGCCCGGAGAGGAGCGCCCGCCCCAGCCCCGGCGCATAGGAGGACCGGCGGCGCGATGCACGCTACGCAGACCAGGTGCGAAAGGGGCGACCAGCCTGACCCCTTTGCCAGCTGCGCCCCGGGTCCGCGGCCGCTGCCTGCGTCTGCCTACGGTGTCGGGGGCGGTGTCGGGGCCGTTTGGGACGGCGCGCGAGGCCTGCGGCGCTGACGGAAGCGTCTGTTGTCCTGCAGCCTCAATGGCCAGGCCCTGGCGGCCCCCAAGGCGTCCCAGCGCCAGGTGCGGAGGCTGCCCACGCCCGACAGCAATCCCAGGAGGCCCTGGCCGTGCAAGCGGCGCCGCGCTGCAGCCGGGAAGCTGTCCGCCCCCGCGGGCCGTGCAAATGGATAAAGTCGCGGACCCTGCGCCGGCGCGGCCGCGGCGAGCCGGCGGCGGCCCGGTCGCGTGATCGCCCTTGGAGGCAGCAGGCGGCCGGGCGGCGCCGGGCGGCGCCCATCTCGCGAGGTGCTGACGGGCCACATGTGCTGGTCGTAGGGGCGGACCGGCATGAGCCTGGTCGCGCGCGGCCGCCCGGCCCTGGGCCCGCGCAAGATGCTCAAGCTGACCGGCGACCGCCCGGTCGAGCGCGTGACCGCGCGCGCGGCCAAGGCGCCGAGCTACGCCAGCCGCGTCGGCGGCGGCGATGCGCGCGCGCGCATGGTCAAGGAGCTGCAGTCCCGCCAGCCCACGCCGGCGCGCGGCCGCAGCAGCAGCAGCGACGAGTACTCCAGCCGCAGCTGGTCGTCGTCGTCCTCGAACGGCGCCCGCTCCGCCGCCACCAGCCCCGCGCGCGGCCGCAGCGGCAGCAGCGAGTACGCCCAGCGCTCCTGGTCGCCGGCGCCCTCCAACAACGACTCGGGCGACCGCTACTCCTCGCCCTCGCGCTCGGCCTCGCCGTCCAAGCAGCCCAGCTACGCCTCCCGCGTCGGCGGCTCCAACGCGCGCGCCCAGTACGTCAAGCAGCTGTCCAACAAGAGCCCCGCGCGCGGCCGCTCCTCCAGCAGCGACGAGTACAGCCAGCGCTCGTGGTCGTCCTCCGGCGCCAACAGCTCCTCCGAGCGCAGCTGGTCCTCCGACAACGGCCGCGCCGCCTCGCCCGCGCGCGCCATCTCGCCCTCCAAGGCGCCGAGCTACGCCTCCCGCGTCGGCGGCAGCGACGCCCGCGCCAAGATGGTCAAGCAGCTGAGCCAGCGCGCGCCGACGCCGACCCGCGGCCGCAGCAGCAGCGCCAGCCCGACCCGCGGCCGCAGCAGCAGCAGCGATGAGTACAGCCAGCGCTCGTGGAGCGGCTCCAGCGACAGCAGCAGCAGCAGCTACAGCGCGCCCGCGGCCAGCAGCACGCCCAGCTACGCCTCCCGCCGCAGCAGCAGCGCCAGCCCCACCCGCGGCCGCAGCAGCAGCAGCGACGAGTACAGCCAGCGCTCCTGGAAGGGCTCCAGCGACAGCGGCAGCAGCAGCTACAGCGCACCCAAGGCTGCGGAGCCCAGCTATGCCGCACGCCGCAGCAGCAGCGCCAGCCCCACGCGCGGCCGCAGCAGCAGCAGCAACGAGTACAGCCAGCGCTCGTGGAGCGGCTCCAGCGACAGCAGCAGCAGCTACAGAGCGCCCAAGGCCGCTGAGCCCAGCTACGCCGCGCGCCGCAGCAGCAGCGCCAGCCCCACCCGCGGCCGCAGCAGCAGCAGCAACGAGTACTCCCAGCGCTCGTGGAGCGGCTCCAGCGACAGCAGCAACAGCTACAGCGCGCCCAAGGCCGCCGAGCCCAGCTACGCCGCGCGCCGCAGCAGCAGCGCCAGCCCCACGCGCGGCCGCAGCAGCAGCAGCGACGAGTACTCCCAGCGCTCCTGGTCCGGCTCCTCCGGCGCCTCCAAGGCCGCCGAGCCGAACTACGCCGCGCGCCGCAGCAGCAGCAGCAACAGCTCCGCCAACCGCGCCAACAACCGGCGCGAGAAGTACTCCCAGATGGGCCGCTTCAAGGGGCTTGACGAGGACGTCTCTGACGACCAGGTCAGCCCTCCCCTTCCATTTCCCCTGCCTGCGCCCCTGTGTTTCCCCGCTTTTCGAACCTTGTATCTCCTGACCGCACTGCGCCCCATCGAGCCCGAGCTTTCAGAACCGCTTTGCCTCTGCACCTGCCTCCCCTGCATGTGCCGGCATGCCTGCCTGGGCTGCACAGCAGCAGCCCCTGCTCAGCTGCCGGCAGTGTGACTGACATGCGCTCGCCGCCCGCCTGCAGCAAGACATCACGCGCGGCCGCGACATGGTCGACTCGCTCTACCAGGGCTTCGGCTCCAGCACCGGCGGCACCCACAACGCCGTTCTCTCCTCCAGCGACTACCTGTCCAACGCGCAGCGCACGCTGAACAACATCGAGGACGGCTTCTACATCTCGCCCGCCTTCCTCGACAAGATCTCGATCCACATCGCCAAGAACTTCCTGGACCTGCCCAAGATCAAGGTCCCCCTCATCCTCGGTGCGCCTCCCACCCCCTCTATTTTCCTCCCTTCAACTTCACGCCCTTTTGTGTGCGTGTCTGTCTGCTGGAGCAGCGCTCTAGTACTGTGCCTGCTGCTCTCTGGGCCTCCCTGCCTGCCCGCCTCCGCATTTCCCAAGGAAGCTCCAGCTCTGTCTGTTGCCTCCAGCCTGCAAGCAGTGGGCGTGGGGTGTTGACCCGCTCCTGCCGCCGCCCGCAGGCATCTGGGGCGGCAAGGGCCAGGGCAAGACGTTCCAGTGCAACCTGGCCTACAAGAAGCTGGGCATCAACCCCATCGTCATGTCCGCTGGTGAGCTGGAGTCCGGCAACGCCGGCGAGCCCGCCAAGCTGATCCGCCAGCGCTACCGCGAGGCGTCCGACATCATCAAGAAGGCGCGCTTCTGCCCCCCCAGCCCGCCCAGCCCGCGTAGCGTCAGTTACACCTGTCGACATGTGCCAGTGTCAGTTGCACTGCATAGGGACCTCTCCCGCGCTGCTGCCTGCCCCCCTGCCTGCCCTGTGGCCTCTCCACGAGCTGTTCTTTGTCGCCTGTCCGCTGTGCCAGCCGCAAGCACCCACCAAGGCAACCTTGTACGGCTTCCACGCTCACCGCCAGCCCACCTGGCTGCTGCAGGGCCGCATGTGCTCCCTCTTCATCAACGACCTGGACGCGGGCGCCGGCCGCATGGGCACGGGCACGCAGTACACCGTCAACAACCAGCTGGTGAACGCGACGCTGATGAACATTGCCGACAACCCGACCAACGTCCAGCTGCCGGGCGTCTACAAGGTCCGCTCTCCCTCCAGGCTCCTTCCCTTACAGCCCCTGCGCCTCTGCTTGCGAGCGGCGACTGGCAGCTGCGGTGTGAAAGCACAGCGCGCTCGCTTTTTGGAACCCCCTCCTGGCGGGAACAAGGAACCTTGGCCGGGTTCAAATCTTGGCGCGCACGAGCAACCTTTGTTGCGGTCAGAACCCCCGCCCTTGCTCGCTGCCCTTGCTCGCTGGCCCCTCCTGCCTGCGTGCCACCCGCGCTGACTGCGCCCCGCCGCCCCATCCCGCAGAACGAGGACATCCCGCGCGTGCCGATCGTCTGCACGGGCAACGACTTCTCCACGCTGTACGCGCCGCTCATCCGCGACGGCCGCATGGAGAAGTTCTACTGGGCGCCTACGCGCGAGGACCGCATCGGCGTCGCCATCGGCATCTTCCAGGCACGCCCGCCCGCCTCTCCGCAGCGCAAAAACCTCGCGGCGCTTGCTGCGACGTGTGGCAGTAGTACCCCCGCCTCCTCCCGCTGAGGCGTCCGCGGCCCCCGCAGCACGACGGCGTGGACCGCAATGACGTCGAGCGGCTGGTGGACACCTTCCCCGGCCAGTCGATCGACTTCTTCGGCGCCCTGCGCGCGCGCGTGTACGACGACAAGGTGCCGCCCTGCCCCCGCCCACCGCGCTCCGGCGCTCCTGCTCCTGCTCCTGCTCTTGCATGCCCTGCCCCCACCTGCCGCCGGAACACCTCGCCCCTCCCTGTCCAGGCCCCAGAGTCAGCTTCGTGCAGCAAGGTCTCCTGTCCAGCACGCAGCCACGCAGCAGCCCCCCCCCCTGGCCGGATGCTGCACTGGAGAGCCGGCGCCCTGAGCCATGCCGCGCCGCCCGCGCCCCAGGTGCGCGAGTTCGTGGAGCAGACGGGCATCGAGAACATCGGCAAGCGCCTGGTCAACAGCCGGGAGGGCAAGGTCGAGTTCCAGAAGCCGTCGATGACGATCAACAACCTGCTCGAGTACGGCAACAAGCTGGTGGAGGAGCAGGAGAACGTCAAGCGCGTGCAGCTGGCCGAGAAGTACATGTCGGGCGCCGAGCTCGCCGGCAAGTCGCAGGGCCAGTCGCTGCTGGCCTAGGCCGGCGTCCCCCGCACCCACAGCAGCAGCAGCGCCTCCGCCCACTCGTGTCCCCGGTGGGGCGGGCCTCTCGGGCTGCTCGGTCCCGGGCTGTCCGGTTTTGGGCGTCCCGGCGCCAGGGCCGCCCGCCCCACCGCCCCCCCCCTCGCATAGTGCCCGCCGGGTGGGCAGCCGGGCGCGCCGCCGCCGCGCGTTCAAGACGTTTGAGAAGAGACTCTTGAGCCGTTTGGCGAATAGTGGAGCGTTGAGACACACACACAGCCGTCGCACGCGGATTCGCCGTCGCAAGTTCCCGCCCGCCCGCCCCGCCCCCCGCCTGCCGCTGCACAGCCCCCCCTGCGCGCGCCCCCCCTGCCGAGGCGCCTGCAGGCGGCGCTGCGCGCTCTCGCGCCGGGTCGATTAAATGGTCGCACGGATGGCTGCTTATCGGAACGTTGACGAAGCGGCGGGTGGCCGGGCAGGCACTGCCCGCGCTAGTACATGGACTCTGCACAGCGTTTCTGAGCGGGCGTGTGACGGCCATTCGCACCAGTAGCACCTGACAACGTCCGCAGCCTCCAGCACTGCACCGCCCTCGCACGCACCAGCCTCGCATGCACCAGCAGGCCTGCCCCTCGACAGGCCGCAGCTAGGGCCAGGTGACTGCGCTTTGATGTGCCGCTGTCTTCTTTTCACTTTCTACATCAAAGCGCAGTCGAGCTGCGAGGCTCGACAGCTCCACTTGCGGCTCCTGCTGCGGTGCATGCAGTCGCCGCGGTCGCCATGGCGGACGAGAAGGAAAATGGATCCCCGAAAGAGGAGCGGCCGGACCTGCGCATCGCGCCCAACAAGGCCGCCACCAAGTGCGGGCTTGCTCTCAGGGCTGCAGTCCTATCAGAAGTCATGTCGAGACCCCGCGTGCCTGGTCGTCCCACGACCGCGTTGTGAGCGATGCATGCCAAGCCTGTGGAGGCAATCGGCGAGACTGAAACATGCATTGGCTGCCTGGACAGGCTATACGTGGACATCCAGTCGCTGCACGGCGAGGAGGTGGGTGTTGCGCAGCAGTTCGCCCCCCCCAGGCGACCATAATCAGGGCGCCCGGATGGTCTCATCGTTCAACCCCGCGTGCAGGCGGCACAGCGGCGAGCCATCTCCGAGCTGCTCTTCTTCTCCAGCATCGGCGACCTGCGGCGCTGTGAACGCATCTGCCGCCTGTGGAACCTGAAGGTGGGCCGGCCGGCTCGGCTTGCACTGCAGCCTGCGGCTCCGGCGCAACCTGCCTCTAGCCCCAGCTTGCCGGCCGCAGGAGCGTGACGACTGTGTGGCTGCAGATCTCGGACGCCAACTG
Organism: Trebouxiophyceae sp. KSI-1; assembly: GCA_003568905.1. Lineage (NCBI taxonomy): Eukaryota > Viridiplantae > Chlorophyta > Trebouxiophyceae > Trebouxiophyceae sp. KSI-1. The sequence goes on from BHFV01001001.1 coordinate 9,463, forward strand.
CTGCGACTACGACAAGCGCACGCCGCTGTGAGTCGCCCTCATCGGCGGCGGCAGGTGCATGGCTGACCAGGAGGCGACAGCCGGCGGGAGCGGGCTGGCTGAGCAGCAGGCTGTCCTGCAGGCATCTGGCGGCCAGCGAAGGCTGCTACAAGGTCACGGAGTGGCTGCTGGCTGAGGGAGCGGCGGTCAATGCGCTCGATCGCTTCAAACGCACGCCTCTGGAGGTGCAATCGACCTCCCCGGCAGCAGCCGGCAGCCCCTTGGCCTGCCAGCGCGGGCCTTCCAGCGACAGCCTGCTGGCCTGCAGGACTGCGTGCGCGGCAACCACAACGTCACGGCGAAGCTGCTCCTCGACAACGGCGGCAAGATCTACGAGTCCGGCAAGGCATGCCTGCCTCCCTCCGCCACAGATGCTGCCAGCAGGGGCCACCCTGGCGGCCACTCACGGCGCCTGGCGCACGCGGCGGAAGTGCAGCTGGTGGAGCTGTCGGAGTCGAGCCTCAAGAGCGCAGTCGGCCGCATCGAGAAGGAGGGAGAGTTCAGCATCGACCCCGACTGGGAGATCGACCCGGCGGAGGTGCACCTGATGGACAAGCTGGGCGCGCTTCTCACCTCCTGAATCCCCCGGTTGAGGTTCATCAGTATTCCTCGATTTGGGCGAAACGAAACAAGCGATCGGCAGCAGACTGGCGAATGACCCTACTGTGTGCGTGCGGAGAGCAGAGAGCCGGCAGTTCCAGTCAACCCAAAAGCAAGGAGGTTTTCTTTTCGATCAGTGAAACTGAAATGTCCCTTCACTGATCCCTTTTCCCATCCAGGAGGAGAAAAGTCTCTGGCCTCACATCAGAAGCGGCCTATTCTAGGCCTACTGGCAGGCTAACACATGCACTGTTGCCCTTCCCAGTTGCATGCATACGTGCACAGTGCACTGCAGTCTGGTCTGCAGACACCCCCTCGCAATGCTGCTACTCCCTGTTCGGGTCCATTCAGCCTCCTCTGAGTTGTTGACTCGCCCTGCATTTGACACAGCCCTCGCCACAAGTACGCCCCTTCCATCCAGAAGCCCCCACGAGACTGCCCCTGTTCGAAGCCGCTCTGGCGGGCGGTAGGCTGGGCTCCCGCGCGCTGCTGCGTCGCCAGCCAGGCGGCCCCGTTCCACCTTTTTCTCTCGGATTTCAATTAAATTTAAATCCAAAAAGCGAATTTCAAATCATGATTCAAATTCATGATTCATTCATTCAAATATCGGAATCATTCGAACCTTGATTTCGATCTCTGAAGCGCTGTCCGGCCTCTGAAGCGCCTTCCGCCGCGCAGGCGAGGGCGAGTTTGGCGTGGTCCACATGGCCAAGTGGCACGGCAGCCTTGTGGCCGCCAAGATCATCAAGGACTCGTCCGCCATCGCGCTCGGCGACTTTCGCGCGGAGCTGGACGTGCTGCGGCGAGTGCACCACCCCAACGCGGTGCAGTTCCTGGGCGCCTGCACCAAGCAGCAGCCGTACATCCTCGTCTCGGGTGACTCACCCACCCGCCCCGCGCCTCACTGCCAGTGCTGGCACGCAGAGCTGTTGAGGCAAGCCACGGCACCAGATGCGCGGCGTGAGTGCGGGGCCAGTGATCGGGTTCAGCAGCAGCAGAGGCGCCAGGTTTGGGCCCCAGGAAGGACGTGTCTGTGGCATTCTGTGACGTAATCATGACTAACGACATTGACGACAACGCTGGCCCGATGCATTGACAAGAAATGAAACGCGATGAAACGACCGCCGATGATGACGATGATGCAAGTGCTGGGGGAAAAACACGCCGACGACGGCTCGGTGAGTACTACTAAGAGCATGACAGCCACAGCGACGGTGACTAATATGCTCCCAGCCGCGGCCGCAGAGCTGATGACGGGCGGCTCTCTGGCCGACGCGCTGCGGCTGCCGGAGGCATTCACGGTGCGGCGCGCGCTGGAGATTGCGTTGGACACCGCGCGCGGCCTGGCTTACATGCACAACAAAAAGCCAAACCCGATCATCCACCGCGACCTCAAGCCGGGCAACCTGATGATCTCCGGCACCGGCTACCACACAAAGTGCCCCCACCCCACCCCCCCCCCCCCACCCCCCCCCCCCCCCCCGCCCACCCCACCCCCCCCCCCCTCACCCCCCCCCCCCCCCCCCCCCTCCCCCTCCCCCCCCGCCCCCCCCACCCCCCCCCCCCCCCCCCCCCCCCCCCCCCCCCCCCCCTCCCGCCCCCCCCCCTCCCCCCGCCCCCGCCCCCCCCCCCCCCCCCCCC
>BHFV01001004.1:0-11282 GCA_003568905.1 Trebouxiophyceae sp. KSI-1
CAGCAGCGGCGGCAGCGGCGGCGTCAGGAGGCGGAGGAGGAGGAGGAGGAGGAGGAGGACTCTGGGGCGGCCCAGGTGCCGGACCTGGGCGAGCGCGGGCGCCTGCTGGCGGCTGCTGCTGTGGAGGCACTCGAGACATCCGCGGTCGAGGCCAAGGCCCCGCTGCCCAGCTGCAGCTCCGTCGAGAGCAGCGGCAGCACGGGCGGGCAGCAGACGGTGGTCGGGCGCGTGCGGGAGGCGCCAGGACGGCCGCAGCCGGTCCCCGCCTCTTGATCATCATGTTCAAGGAGATCTGTTCAGGGAGCGGCGTTCGAAAAGCGTCGCCGCCTCCCTTCGTCCCAACATCCCTGAGTGGCTAGGCGTCGAGCTTTGATCTCTGATTCCTCCGTGCTTGGTCCCTGCCTGCAGCGCTTCCCGCCCGAGAGCCTCCTGCCGTGCAGTCCCGGCGGGTCCTCTCTGCCCAGTTCGGTACACTGGGGCCGCCCGAGCGCCCTGGTTCCTGGTCCGCTAGCTCACAAAACCGATGGCCGCGTCGCGTCGGCGCCGCTGTGGCGCCTGAGACCGGCGGCTTGTAAACTGGATTGTGTGCATGCCGTCCGCGACAAGGATCCCGGGGCTGACCGCCCCTGCCGCAGTTCGCGCGTGCAATACGCGCCTACCCAGCCAGCACCCACGCGGACGCAAGCATGTGCCATCGGGTTGCGGCGCTCTGCGCGCGCAAACGTGGGGCTAAAATTCACCGAAGGCAGCCTGGCTCATGGGCCTCTAACTCGCGGGGCTGGTCGTCAAAGGGGGCCGCGATCAGGGCTCCCGCCCCAGCTTCCCGCAAGCGGAGCGGTCAGGTGGGGCCCGGCATCGGCGGGGGCGGAGGATGGCCGCCCAAGCGGGGCCATCCTCGTCGGCACCCGCCGCAGAGCCCTCCCACAAGATAGACACGCTGCCGCTGGATACCGAGCCTGGCACGGCGGAGAAGGCCAAGCCTTTCGAGACGGCACTAATTTGGTGCCGGCGGGACCTCCGAGTCACCGACTCGCCCGCTTTGACGGCCGCACTGGCAGCGGCAAAGACGGTGGTGCGAACCTCCTGCCGTCCCGGCTCTTCCTGAGCTCGGTGCAAGGCTGATTCCTCTCGGCAGGCACTTGAGGGGGCGGATTTCCCGGACTTTGGTGGGGCCAGCGGGGCCAGCGACGGTCTTACAGCAATACGGGACCAGATCGAGCACGTGAGAGGCTCCAGGCCATGCTACTAGCTCGCATCTTGCTCTGCTGGCAAACATCATCACCACGACCACCGCCCCAGTGCTGGCCACTCACTCGACCCCTTGCCTCGCCCACAGATCCCCGTCTTCATCTGGGCACCCGAGGAGGACGGCCAGTTCCAGCCCGGACGCTGCTCGCGCTGGTGGCTGCATCAGAGCCTGGGCGGCTTTGAGGAGGACCTGCGCTCGCTCGGCTCCGGCCTGGTCTACCAGCGAGGCACCGACTCGCGCGCGACGCTGCTGGAGCTGGTCAAAAAGTTCAACGCCCAGGCCGTCTTCTTCGCCCACCTGTACGACCCCATCTCGCTCTGCAAGGACAATGAGGTCAAGACGGCGATGCAGGAGCACCAGGTCCGCCGCCTTCCGGCACCCCTAGCTGCCACCCCTGGCGCTGCTGGGCAGCTGCCTGCCAGCCGGTGCTCGAGTGTCCGCACCCCCCGGGGACGTGTGAAAGTGACTGTTGGCATGGCGGAGCAGGGGTGGCTGAGGCGGCCCTGCTGCAAACTCGCAGATCCACTGCCAGTCCTTCAACGGTGACGTCCTGTACGAGCCGTGGGAGGTGCTGTCGCCGAGCAGCCAGCCGTTCACGAGCTTCCAGGCCTTTTGGGAGCGGTGCGCTCTGCGCTCCTGACGCATGCCATGCCTTGCACTGTCCCAGATGCCCACAAGCTTGGAGTCTGGAGCCGATGCTGGCTTGCTTCGGGTGCACGCGGTCTCAGCTGCCCCTTGCTACATCGCAGCAGACCGAACTTTCTCGCTGGCAAGAGCGGCTCGCCCCTGTCCCCGCTCTGCTGCCGGGCGAGGCGACGAACAAGACAGGAATCGGATCTCCATTTCTTGATTCAAAACAAATACAAATCGTAAGATGAAGATTCCGGACATCTTTGCCGAGCAGCCGCCTACGCCACTGCAGCAGGATGGAGAACCCTCCCTGCGAAAGACGATGTGAATCTGATCTGAATTTGAAATCCAGAATTCAAATTCAAATTCAAGTTCAGATTCCGACCTCGAATCGCGCCGAACGCCGCCCGCAGGATGAGCAGCATGGAGTATCCGCCTCGCGAGGTGCTGAGAGTGCCGGACCGAATGCCGCCGCTGCCGCCGGGCGTGGCCGCCGGCTGCCGAGAGGACCTGGGCCTGATGACGCGCGAGGAGGAGGAGAGCAACGAGCAGCTGTACCACTCGGTGGGATCCTTTGCTTTTGTTCCTTTATTCCTTTTTTTTGGGCGTGGAAACGACGGCAGGGATCGCGTGTCTTGAGGTCGGCGGGCATGCCGAGGCGAGCCGGGCAGCGCAGCGCAGCGCAGCTTGCTCTGCGGGCAGCTCGGGAAGGGAGGGAGCCTGCTCGGGGCGGTGGTTGTGCAGAGGCGCAGAGTTTGTCAGCCGGCCGCAGCGAGCCAGACCACACTCCGATGGGAGCGACGAGCTGTGCCCAGCCAGAGCTCTGCGTCCGGTCGAACAGCTCGAGAAGGCTGAGGGGCAGGGGGCGGGCTCCCTGAGGGGCCGGACAGCAGGGCACGCGTGGGTCTGGGAGGGTCACAAGGCGCCTCTCCCAGAGCAGCTGCTCTCGGAGCAGGGCGCGGGCACTGCCTGCGGCCATGCCAGCGCCGTTCAGCAAACGCGGCCGCAGCCAAGGCGCAATGCAGTTGCAGCAAACAGACGCCGGCTGGTGCTGCAGCTGCCGGGTGCGGCTCAGGCACGCCCCTGCGCCCCTCAAGCCCGCTGACGACGCGGCGGCGCCGCCCCGCAGTGGATGCCCGGCGGCCGCGGCGCCTTCATGGCGCTGGAAAAGTTTGTCCAGGAGCGGCTGTCGACGTTCAGCCACGACCGCGCCAAGACCGACCGCAGCAGCACCAGTCGCCTGTCGCCGCACATCCACTTTGGAGAGGTCTCAGTGCGCTTCATCTACTACGTGGTGCGACGGCCGCGCCTCGCTTTCCGCCCCCGCGTCTGTCAGCGACCAAGGCGGGCGTGCCTGCCGGAAACGTGCCGTCTTGGCGCTTTCGGCGCGCTCTGACTGCACTTGCGTCGCATCCCAGAGCTCATTTCTGGTGCGATGCCTCATTGGAATTTGAAATTTGAATTTCGATCCGGAGGGGTTGGAAATCGCTGGCTTCCGGCACCAGCTGCCCGCGTCAGAGGCCTGGGGAAGCCTCACAGTCGGCTTGGCGGCCTGCTAGTGGCAGAGCGGCGTGCTTGGGGTGCTATGAAAGAAATGGTAAGCCCACATCTTGACCAGTTTCCACTGATTAAACCCGGCCTCAATGCGACATGCAGGTGAAACAGCGCGAGCTGCAGAACCCGCACTTTGCCGGCAGCTGCCGCGAGTTCCTGCGCCAGGTCGCCTTCCGGGAGTACTCTCGCTACCTCTCCTTCCACTTCCCCTTCACGCACGAGCGCAGCCTGCTGGAGCACCTGCGGGCGACGCCCTGGAAGTTTGACCAGAAGCACTTCAAGGCACGCCGTCGCTCCCCTCCCGGCGGCTTTGGGTGGCAGCGGAGGCAGCACTGTGCCTGCTGTGCGACTGCAAGCGTCGCCTCCCTTTCGTTGGGGGTCAGGGCACCGTCTGTGTGCTGTCAAGTTGGCAGCGTCCGCGCTGGGCGTTGCCTGCAGCCTCTGATTCCAGGGACAGCAAAACAGTGCTGCCGGTCCCTGCAAATCAGCCCCTGTGTTGCCCGATTGTCAATCGCCGCCCGCCTGCCTGCGGCCGTGTGGCGGATTGCACATGCGGACGCAGCCCTGACGGTCGGCGCTGCCTGCTGCCCCTGTCGCAGGCGTGGCGGCAGGGCAACACGGGCTACCCGATGGTGGACGCCAGCATGCGGCAGCTGTGGAGCACCGGCTGGCTGCACAACCGCTCGCGCGTCCTCTGCGCCTCCTTCCTGGTCAAGAACCTGCTGCTGCCGTGGCAGTGGGGCCTGAAGCACTACTGGGACTGCCTGCTGGACGCGGACCTCGAGTGCGACGCCCTCGGCTGGCAGTACTGCTCCGGCTGCCTCGCGGGTACGCCACTTTCTCGCACATCTGAGGCCGGTTTCGGGTCAAAATCGCGCCTCCCCGCGCGACCGTCACTCCCGCGTCGAGCGTTTCCGTTCTTCGCGCCATTTTCAAAATTCAAAAATTCAAAAATTGAATTTCGAAAATTCGAATTTTCGCGCGTTTTCGCGGGCGCAGACGCGCACCCGTTCGACCACATGCTCGACCAGACGGTGGAGGCAAAGCGGTACGACCCGGACGGGAACTACGTCCGCCGCTGGCTGCCGGCGCTGGCGCGCCTGCCGCTCAAGTGGATTCACCGGCGCGCCCCCCTTCCCCTGTCAGACAACGGCACGGCCCGGCCAAAGCAGCCGTTCTGTGGCGGGAGGATGCAGCCGGCGTCTCGGCTTGCTGTCCCTGTGCTGAGAAATGAGGGGGCTGGGCCAGTCAGATGCGACCCCGAGCCATCTTGGGGGAGGCCTGGCGCCTCGGGGTGCATCGGAACTGCCAGCTTGCGGGCGGACGACCGGTGGAGCTCCACCAGAGCAGCGCTGCTCTTGGCCTGCACTCAGCACTCTACACTTGGCACGCTGCACTCAGCAGTCTGCCCCGATGCAACCAGCCGTATCTGCGCGCAGCTGCCCCACTGACTGACACCCAGCTCGCCGCCCCCCCCGCCGGCAGGCCGTGGGAGGCGCCGGAGCAGGTGCTGGCCGACGCGGGCGTCGAGATGGGCGTGACGTACCCCTTCCCGGTCATCAGCCTGGCCGAGAGCGAGGCGCACCTGCAGCGGGCGGCCAAAGTGATTCAGGAGACGCTGGCCGCCTCCAATCCGGACGCCCGGGCACGCCCCCCCTGCCCCCCTTCCGGTCGGTCTCATTCAGGGCAGCGCGCAGGGCCGGTGCCAGCTTGCGTGTGCCTTGTACTCGCGCGGCCGCTGTGGTGCTGCTTCTGCGGCGAGCGGGAGCGTGCTGGGCCTGCGGCTTGGAGGCTGAGGCGGGGGTGCGGGCGCCGCAGGTGCCTTACCGCCCGGCCAGCCTGCCGAGCAACGGGCAGCTGCCGTCGTCCGTGCCGCAGACTAGCCCCTACGGCTCCTCGCAGCCGTTCCGCATGTGCGCTCCTCGCCGCTCTGGCCGCCCCTGAATCGCCGAGCTGGCACACTTGTCAGATGCCTGCACGGCGCTGCATGCCAGGCAGCTCCAAGCAGTGGGATGTGTTGAGAGTCGGAAGCTCTGGCTGCGCGCCGCCCGTAGGCCCGACCTGGCGCGGCCCAACGGCGACGGCCGCCCCAGCAGCCAGGCGGCGCCCGGCGCCGAGCGGTTGCGCGGCGCCGGCGGCGGCGAGGCCGCGCGGCTGCGCGCCGACGAGGAGGAGGTCGTCAGCAACATGCCGGGCACCGCCGCGCCGACCGGCAACAGCGCGAACGACCTGCAGATGGCGCGAACTCCCCCCCACTGCTCGGGCACAGCTGCGCCATTCGAGCGGCCCTGTGTGCGCCTCCTGTGGGGAGGGGCTGGGGTCCTGATTACCGCGGCTCCCACCCTGCAGGCCGACGCGTCCGACCCCGAGCCGCAGGCGCAGCCGCGCGGGACCGCCGCCGCGGCGCGCGAGGCCGGCGGCGCGCCGCCCGAGCCCGGATCCGAGGGCGCGGAGGCGGCCGTGGTGCCGAGCATGTCGGAGCGGCAGGAGGGCGGCCCGCCCGCCGCGCAGCCGGCTGAGGCGCAAGCGGCCGCGGCCGCGCCCGGCGCCGGCAGCACCGCGGGGCGGCACAGCGCCCCACACTCCGGGGAGGAGTCGGCGTCCGCGCGGCCGCAGAAACGGCAGCACACGTGACGCCCGCCGCCGCTGTCGCAGATTTTCCCGCCCGGCTGCCTGCGACGCGGCTGGCGTGTGCGCGCGCGGGCCGCCCGATCAGCGCCAGCGGCAGCGGAGTATTCAGTGACGCCTCAGCAGTGCTGCAATGGCGCATTTGCTGCCACGCGCCCCTGCAGGACGGCCTCGCAGGGGCCGGGGCGCGTCGCCGCTGCCCCGTGTGCGGGGCGGCGGGCCGCCCGAAGTTTTGTTCACCCCTCGGCTCTTTCGCAATGCTCGTCGCAGCGTGCCCGCAGTCGCACGTACGGGACCCAAGCATGGCCGTGCCGCCGTCCGCGGTCTGCGCGCGCGCTGCTGCCCTTAGCCTTGCTCACGGCGGGCAGCCCGCGCTGCTCTGTACGTCACATGTCGCGCCGGTGGCTGCCCGCCGCTGAGGCGGCCAGCCACGGGCCTGCACGTGCGACGGCGCTGTCTCCTCGCCACCCCCGCAGGCATGCCGTGCTGAACAGGCTGCTTCCCACTCCGTGCTGGCTGGCTCCCTGTGCCGCTCGCAGTCGTGTGCAGCTCTGCCCGCTCGCAGGCCGACCGCGCGTGCGGCACCATGTGCAGTCGTTCATGCCAGCATCGTTACAGCCACTGTCGTTTGTGCCCGCACTGTAATAGCCAAAGGTCCCCTCTGTGTGATCAGCGCCTGCCGCGAGGACATGCTGGCCGGCCGTCATCGGCGGTAGCTCGGGCCGCAGCCGAACATGTCCAGCACGCTGCTCGGCCCGCCGGGGTCCGCCTTTTGGCCGCCAAACTGCTGCGGCTCCGTCGTCATGCGCACCTGCCGCCAGCAGTGCCCAGGCTCACGGCAAACCCCCCGGGCAGAGGCAAGCAGCCAGCGCTTTGCTGCCCCCCCTCATAGGTGGGCTGCGACGCAAGCAGTCTAGGCAGCAGTCGTCGTGGCTGCCAGCAGGCGAGCGTGCCGCCCGAAAAGAGAATGCAGCGCAGCAGGCGCAGGCAGCGGACCAGCAGCGCCCGAGTTCCAAGGGGACAGGGAGGCCGCGCCTGGAACTGCAGGCGCCGGATCTCCTCCTCCAGCTCGGCCGCCCGCTCCCTCAGCGCCTCCGCCTCCGCCTCGGCCGCGGCCGCCCGCCGCGTGAGCACGCCCGCCGCAAAGGCCTCCTCCTCGTCGCCGCCGCCCGGCCCGCCGCCGCCCCCGCCTTCCCGGTCGTCCAGCTCAGCCAGGCGCATCGACAGCTGGATCTTGGCGGCCTCGGCGGCGGCCGCGCGCGCGTCTGCGGCTGCGACCTCTGCCGCGGCGGCCGCCTCCGCCGCCGCCACCCGCTCCGCCGCGGCCGCCTCGACCTCTGCGAGCGGGGAAGGGCCGGTGGGATGCCTCAGCGCTTGCGACGTGACGTAACGCGTGACGCGACGCGCCGCCCCCCTTCGCTTCGACAGGCACCTGCGGTTGCGGCGGCCAGCCGCCGCTCAAGCTGCTCCGCGGCCGCCGCGCTCCCGGCCGCCCGCGTCGCCTCCAGCTCGGCCGCCGCCGCCGCCAGCTGCGCCCGCGCCTCGGAAGCGGAAGCTTCCGCAGCGTCGGCGCGGGCGCTCGCCTCCTCCAGCCTGGCGTTCGCGCCCGCCGCGGCCGCCTCGCCCGCTTCGCAGCGCGCGCGCAGCTCGCCGGCCTCCTGCGGCCCGCGCGCCGCGGCAGCGTTAGCTGCCCAGCACGGGCGAGAAAAGGCACTGCTTTCAATGAACGCGTCTTGCCGGCAGCTGCAGTCAGACAAGGGGTCCTTACAGCTGTGCCGGGGCGGCTAAAACCCGCGCCGCCGCCGCAGCAGCCGCGTCGGGCCGCTTCGCTCCAGGGCTCAAGGTGCGGACCTGCTCGGCCGCTGCCGCCCGGCTGCCGGCCTCCGCGAGCGCCGCCGCCGCCGCGGCCGCCGCAGCCTCCGCCTCCGCCTGCTCCCGCTTGTAGCGGCTCGACAGCAGGCCAAAGCGCTTCTGCCGCTCTGCCTCGCTGGCGGCGGCGGCCGTCCGCGCAGCCTCTGCTGCGTCCGCCCGCTGCGTCGCCGCCGCCGCCGCCGCCGCCGCCTCCGCCAGCTGCGCCTGCAGGCTGCCCAGCTGCGCCTGCGCGGCCGCCAGATCGCCCGCCGCGGCCCCGGCGCCCTCCAGCTGCGCCTGCAGCTCGCCGACGCGGGCGGCCTGCTCCTGCGGCAGCAAGGCAGGCGAGGCTCGAAAGCGGGACCCTCTAGGGTCTGTGGCTCTAGGAGCTTGAAGACCCACGTCAGCGGGGGTGAGTCATGCGGGTGCCGCTGCCCTGCCATTACTAATGCAGGCGCAGCAGCATCCAGAGGCCCCCCATGCCCGGCAGCACGCCCCCTTGCTCCCACACCGCCGGGGCTTGTAGCGCCAAAAAACCCTATAGGGTTTTGCGTCGAGTAACGAGGGCGCCGTCTCGACCGCGATCCGGGACCAGAGGGGCGCGTCCTCTATCCTTTCGTTTAGGGTTCAGGGCGTCGTCACCCGGTGTCAGTCTGACCCTGCTGATGGACTGGAGGGTTTGCGAGCGGGGCCCCACCTGCAGCGCCTCCTCCTTGCCGGCCAGCCGCGCCTCCAGCTCCCGCCGCAGCGCAGCCAGGCTGGCCTCTCCAGCGCGCTCAGCCTCAGCCACCGCCGCCGCCAGCTTCCCCTCGGCTTCCGCCGCCGCCGCCTCTGCCGCCGCCCCCGCAGCGGCCCGGGCGCCCTCCGCTGCCAGCCGCGCCTCCGCGGCGGCTGTCTCCAGCTGCAGCTCGCGCTCCTGGGCCGCTGCCAGCTCGGCCTCCAGGCGAGAGTGCCTGCGGCAGGAGAAGGGGGGGGGGCGTGGATGAGACGCCCATCTAGGGTTCAGGGCTGCAAACCCTGAGCGTGAAACCCCCGGGGGAAAACATCGCCCGTGTGTCAGGAACAGGCACTCCTTGTATCTAGAAGTTCCGCTATCAGAGGGGGGGGGGGTTGATGCGTTGCTGCTGTCGGCAAGCAGGAAGCATCAAAGGCGGGTCTGTCTGTGCGGCAGCATGCGCGCTGCCCTGCCTGAAATTCAGCAGAGCTGAATGGGGCAGGCCCTCAAAGCAGGGGCGACATCGGCCGATGAGTAGCGGAAAGGGTTTTGGGTCCTGTAAACCCCGGCAGCTGGGCCGGTCACCTGAGCCTAGAAACCCTACATCACGAGACCCGAACCCCGGGGAACCAGCGCTACGCCCGCAGAGGGGCGGCTCCATGGGTCCTGGGTGTGACACTGGATGGAAACCCTAGAGAGGGCATTCAAGGGTCCCAGAAACCCCACCGTTGCTGCGCAGCTGCCTGCGTGCGGCGCCCCTCCGCCAGCGCGGCCTCTATCCGCTCCTCAGCCTGGGCCAGGTCCCCGCGCAGCTGCTCGGCAGCTGCCTCGGCTGCCACCCTGGCAGCGGTCACCATCTTGGCCTCCGCGGCCGCGCCCTCTCTCACCGCCGCCAGCTCGTTGTCCCGCGCCTGCAGCTGCTCCTGAAGCACGGGCGTGCGGCTGGCGTCAGGTCGAGCTATTGGTCGTGTACTATCAATTGGAGATGGTATTGCTTGTGTGTACGGCCTAAAAAAATTCAAGCAGGACGACTGGTTGAATTTGCAAGCGGTGTTAAAGGTATGGCTTTAAACTTGGAAAGTGATGATGTAGGTGTTGTACTTTTTGGTAGCGATACAGCTATACTAGCGAACGGGACACCGTAAAGCGTACTCGTAATATCATACTCGGGTCTCAAATTTGAGGCTGAGCCTCAAGCGCTGCGGGCGTGCCAGGCTGTCAGGGTTACGAGCGCATCCCGCAAGCGCCGCACGCGCCAAGTTTCCCGACTTTAGGGTTTAGACACGCCTCAGCTACGCAGCAGGCGGGGAGGGCAGCTTGGGAACCGCTGATGTAGGATTCGGGGTTTGATCTAGGGTACTATAGGGTTTATGATTGGTTGGGTGCAGTGCTGACTGTATTTGTAATATACAAAAATGCTATTAATATAATACTATTAATATAATACCTAAGAAGAGGGACAGGCAAGCGGCCGGGTGGCTGCCGGCCGGGCGGCTGCGCTGCCCAAACTTATCTCACTTTTTTCTCACTTTCGGCTAATGGAAAAGCAGCTGGCGGGCTTTTTTGCCACTCTGACTGGCACCGCACGGCAGCAGAGGTTGGCCCATGTGCGGAGGCGGCAAGTTCTTTGCAGGCCAGCGGGCAATCCAGAACTCCGGCAATTTCGTTTTTCCGGTGATTGCTGATCGAAGGAAAGTCGGTAGAGAAAGGGACTCTCAGCAGTGCGGCAGCGCGCCTTCAGCCGCTCCGCTTCGGCTGCCGTCTGACTCAGCATCGCCTGCAGCCCCTCCTTGGCGCCCGCCGCCTCCTCCGCGCTGCGGCTGAGGCCGCTGCGCAAAAAGGACGAAAGCATTTGTCAGCAGGAGTGGACAGCCTCGCGTCCAGAGGTATGGTCTGACTTTTCTGATTCCAGTGCAATGGATTTTTCTAGGGACAACGATTTCCCAAAGGGCGACACCCCCGAAATCGGCGCGGATGTGCCCGCCACCCCGGGGCAAGCCGGCGGCCAGCAGTCGTGCGTGGCGGCTGCCGCCCTATGTTTAGGGTTTTTGGAGGCACACCGCAGCCTGTCTTCGAGCTGCCTGCAGCGCTCCTGCAGCTCCGCCCGCTGCGCCTCGGCGCCAGCCTGGCGGGCAGCGGCGGCCTCCAGTTCCGCTTTCGCCACCTGCAGCAGCCGCCGCGAGTGAGGGCAGGCTGAGGGCCCGCTGGTGGCTGGCGAGCTGTCAGCCGATGGTTGCGAATTGGGAAATCAAAGGCACCTCAGCGAGCGAATCGCAGACAGAATGCATCAATCGACGTCCCAGATTCGCCCAGGTTCGCCTTTCCTGGTGAATCTCATTCATCCGAGCTGATGGCGGGTGTCAGGAGCGCGCAGCTCCCCAGTGCAGCAAGAAACATGCCAGTGCAGCAAGAAACATGATGTCCCCCCACAAACAATTTGTTTTTTTTCCACAGGAAAGGATTTCCCGGGTCCAGAGGAAACCTGCAGCTCGCTGCTCGCCGCCTCGGCCTCTGCGCTCGCGGCCGCCGCCCGCCCCTCCGCAGCCGACAGGCGGCCGCTCAGGCTTTCGCACTCGGCCCTCAGCGACTCGGCCGCCTCGCGAGCGGCCTCAAGCTCCGCCTGCGGGGGGGGCGCAGGCGCCTCTGCCGCCGCCG